>JZKD02S0456271.1:0-17461 GCA_000966675.3 Picea glauca | reverse complement strand
TGGTAGAAGGAAATATTATGGAGGGCTTTGGAGGATAATCTTATCATCCTAGAACCTAGTTTCGACTATGAGGATAGCCATTGGGAAGCTCTTTATGAGCATGTTTCCATCCTTGGGGTTAAAGCCCTAGAAAAGAGACACCTAGGGAAGAGGAACTTTGACATCTCACTAGACTAACTATGTTTAATGGGGTTGGGTGTGTTATAGAGTGGTATTAGAGCAGATTTCAAACTCTAGGGTTGAATGGGACAACAAGGATGAATGAATTTTATAATATCATGCATGACATAAATTTATGTATTTTCATGTTGAATAATCTAATTATGATAATGTGTGTTAATAGTAGTTTCTGAATAGAATTTGCAGCATGAATATAGTCCTAGTTTGGGACTATTAAGGCGGACTAAATCCTTAGTGAGGCTAAGATTCCTTTTTCACGTGTAATTTGAATGGTGATTTGCTAGTATTTTTTTATTGCTTCAGCACGTAGGAGGTACTGAGAAGAAAAAAGAAAACAAAAGTGAATGGTACAACTCAACACGGAAGAGACCTCACATTTCCTAGTTGAGGAATCTAATGACAGGAGGGCTATAGAAACCCCTCCAAACTTAGTAGCAATAGTGAGTAGTTTGAAAGTAGACAATGAAAGGCTCATGAAATCTCAAGCCGAGCAAGAAGAATTAAATGAATTACTATTGCAGAGTTTGTCTAAGATCCAAGCACTTGCAACAAGGTCCAACTACCAGTAATGAAGGACAACAGTAGTCTGAGAAGCTACAAATTCCATCAAATATTCAGAAGCATGGGCCATCTCACAATAATTTGGGGAAGAGTTCCTCCAGGAAAAGGCACAAGAGTGCTAAGAAAAACAAAACTAGTGGAGACTCTTCCACAGAGTCATCTAGTGGAAAGACCACTACAAAAGAGTTGTCTCGAAGTGACACTAGGTCAAGTGTCCCCAAGAAGAATAAGAAGAAGAAGAGGTTCTCTCATTGTTCTCTGATAGAGGAATTCAAGAAGGCAAAGTCGCCTACCTTTGATGGGGAAATCAAGAAAGGAGAGGAGGTCAAGGCCTGGCTACTCGGATTAAGGAAGTATTTTTTAGTACATAATTACTCATAAAATACAAAGCCAAAGATATCTATTTTTAATCTGAATGGGGGAGCTTCCATATGGTGGGAGGACCTCAAGGATGTTAAAGGATTAAAGGAAAGTAAGATAACCTAGAAACAATTCGATAAATATTTCAGGAAATAATATTTAACAGAGAAGTACTACGATGGTAATATTAAAGAGTTCCATGAACATAAGTTAGGGAAGCTTACCATGGATACTTATACAAAAATGTTCTTAGAGTTATTAAGGTATGTCCCTTATCTCAAGGATGAAAAAGTGAGGATACAACGCTTCCTCTATGGATTACCACAATCCTATTAGGATAGGATTGAGCTTGACGAGCCTAAGACACCAGAGGACATAGTTAGAAAGACCAGATGTTTTTATGATGAATCCAAGAATAGACATGATCCCCTTAAGGATCGGAAAAGGAGGGATCATCCTAGATTTCAAAGGAATGGATTTAAACCATCCCAAAACAAAAATATAAAAGTAGGTGCTTAGCTCAGCCATCCGGCTAGAAGCATGCACCAGCAAAATTTTCCATCTCAAAGTGGGAAAAAACCAACATAGAAAGTAAGGAAGAAAGTGGAAGAGAATAAGAAAGGACCTATACAATGTTGGGGCTATGGAGAGGCACATCTGTTGAGGGACTGCCCTCACAGACAACATGACAAAAATAGATTTTATAATGTTCAAGACGCTACTATTGTTAATCATGTAGCCAGGAATGTTCCACAAATTTATGTAGTTTTCGAGAATTGAAAAATAGACCACCAAGCTTTAGTGGTGGAGCTAGAAGGTATAATTTCCAAACGAACCATTTCAATTTTAATTGAACTTGGTTCTAACTTTAGCTATATTTCACCCCAAGTTGTTGAATCATGTGCCNTGGTAGAAGGAAATATTATGGAGGGCTTTGGAGGATAATCTTATCATCCTAGAACCTAGTTTCGACTATGAGGATAGCCATTGGGAAGCTCTTTATGAGCATGTTTCCATCCTTGGGGTTAAAGCCCTAGAAAAGAGACACCTAGGGAAGAGGAACTTTGACATCTCACTAGACTAACTATGTTTAATGGGGTTGGGTGTGTTATAGAGTGGTATTAGAGCAGATTTCAAACTCTAGGGTTGAATGGGACAACAAGGATGAATGAATTTTATAATATCATGCATGACATAAATTTATGTATTTTCATGTTGAATAATCTAATTATGATAATGTGTGTTAATAGTAGTTTCTGAATAGAATTTGCAGCATGAATATAGTCCTAGTTTGGGACTATTAAGGCGGACTAAATCCTTAGTGAGGCTAAGATTCCTTTTTCACGTGTAATTTGAATGGTGATTTGCTAGTATTTTTTTATTGCTTCAGCACGTAGGAGGTACTGAGAAGAAAAAAGAAAACAAAAGTGAATGGTACAACTCAACACGGAAGAGACCTCACATTTCCTAGTTGAGGAATCTAATGACAGGAGGGCTATAGAAACCCCTCCAAACTTAGTAGCAATAGTGAGTAGTTTGAAAGTAGACAATGAAAGGCTCATGAAATCTCAAGCCGAGCAAGAAGAATTAAATGAATTACTATTGCAGAGTTTGTCTAAGATCCAAGCACTTGCAACAAGGTCCAACTACCAGTAATGAAGGACAACAGTAGTCTGAGAAGCTACAAATTCCATCAAATATTCAGAAGCATGGGCCATCTCACAATAATTTGGGGAAGAGTTCCTCCAGGAAAAGGCACAAGAGTGCTAAGAAAAACAAAACTAGTGGAGACTCTTCCACAGAGTCATCTAGTGGAAAGACCACTACAAAAGAGTTGTCTCGAAGTGACACTAGGTCAAGTGTCCCCAAGAAGAATAAGAAGAAGAAGAGGTGCTCTCATTGTTCTCTGATAGAGGAATTCAAGAAGGCAAAGTCGCCTACCTTTGATGGGGAAATCAAGAAAGGAGAGGAGGTCAAGGCTTGGCTACTCGGATTAAGGAAGTATTTTTTAGTACATAATTACTCATAAAATACAAAGCCAAAGATATATATTTTTAATCTGAATGGGGGAGATTCCATATGGTGGGGGGACCTCAAGGATGTCAAAGGATTAAAGGAAAGTAAGATAACCTGGAAACAATTCGATAAATATTTCTGGAAAGAATATTTAACAGAGAAGTACTACGATGGTAATATTAAAGAGTTCCATGAACATAAGTTAGGGAAGCTTACCATGGATACTTATGAAAAAATGTTCTTAGAGTTCTTAAGGTATGTCCCTTATCTCAAGGATGAAAAAGTGAGGATACAACGCTTCCTCAATGGATTACCACAATCCTATTAGAATAGGATTGAGCTTGACGAGCCTAAGACACCAGAGGACATAGTTAGAAAGACCAGGTGTTTTTATGATGAATCCAAGAATAGACATGATCCCCTTAAAGATCAGAAAAGGAGGGATCAACCTAGATTTCAAAGGAAGGGATTTAAACCATCCCAAAACAAAAATATAAAATAGGTGCTTAGCTCAGCCATCTGGCTAGAAGCATGCACCAGCAAAATTTTCCATCTCAAAGTGGGAAAAAACCAACATAGAAAGTAAGGAAGAAAGTGGAAGAGAATAAGAAAGGACCTATACAATGTTGGGTCTATGGAGAGGCACATATGTCGAGGGACTGCCCTCACAGACAACATGACAACAAGATATTTTATAATGTTCAAGACACTACTATTGTTAATCATGTAGCTAGGAATGTTCCACAAATTTATGTAGTTTTCGAGAATTGAAAAATAGACCACCAAGCTTTAGTGGTGGAGCTAGAAGGTATAATTTCCAAACGACCCATTTCAATTTTAATTGAACTTGGTTCTAACTTTAGCTATATTTCACCCCAAGTTGTTGAATCATGTGCCTTATAAAGAAGGAAGCATGCAAAATCATGGTTAGTTCAACTAGCCACAGGAACCAAGTGGATGGTGACATAAATGATTGAAGCATGCCCATTTGAAATGAATGGACTTCATACACAAGCAACCTTTAATATCCTACCTTTGTGTTCATATGGCATACTGATAGGCGTGGATTGGTTGGCTTCCTACAAAGAAAAATTGGATTGATTTGATAAAACACTAGAATGTGAAAATTATGAAGGCAACATGAGGGTACTACAGGGAATCAAGAAGCTTGTATCGGTGAGGAAAATATTAGCCCTGCAAATCAATAAATTCAGCATAAAAGGGTGTCCCTTGTATGCAATACAAGTGTTAAATGCAATAGAGAACAGTGAGTTGAAGATTGAAGATCACCCAATATTGTACGAGTTCAAATATGTATTTCAAGAGGAGGTACCCAGAATTCCTCCTAAACAAGATATTGATTTTTCCATAGACCTTATACTAAGAGTGGTATCACCATCTAAAGTTCCATATAGGATGAGTACAACAAAGTTGGTGGAGTTAAAGATGCAATTAAAGGAGATGATGGATAAAGGGTATATTAGGTTGAGTGTGTCCACATGGGGGGCACTAGTACTATTTGTAAAGAAGAAATATGGTACCTTGTGTATGTGTATCGACTACTGGAAATTAAACAAGATGACCATCAAGAACAAGTACCCACTACCCAGAATTGATGATCTTTTCGATCGGCTCATAGGAGTTATTGTTCTTTCTA
This sequence comes from Picea glauca, assembly GCA_000966675.3. Classification (NCBI taxonomy): domain Eukaryota; kingdom Viridiplantae; phylum Streptophyta; class Pinopsida; order Pinales; family Pinaceae; genus Picea; species Picea glauca. Next base: position 12,687 of record JZKD02S0456271.1, on the reverse strand, counting down.
AAATAGACTTGAGATTTGGATATCACCAAGTCATAATTAAGGGTGAAGACATCCACAACACAACTTTTAGAATGAGGTATGCACACTATAAATTTGTGGTGGTTCATTTTGGGCTTACCAACGCACCAACCACCTTTATGTGTTTGATGAACAATATTCTCGGCAAGTATTTGGACAAGTTTATCCTTTTGTTTGTCGATGATATCATGGTATATTCCAAGACCGGGGAAGAGCATGAAGATTATCTTAGATTGGTGCTACATGTGCTAAGAGAACACTAGTTGTATGCTAAATATATCAAGTGTGACTTTTGTTGTATTCCTTGAGATATTTCCTGGCTAAGGAAACAATGCCAAGGACATTTATAAATTTCAGGTGATTGTTTTTTTTTAAAGGTCTGTTCAAAGAACATGGGGTTTAATACTGGTTTTGACTTAGGTTTTAATGATATTTTTTAATTACTAAGTATCCAACCATAAAGGGTATAAATCGTAATACTTTGGCAAATTTTTAATTTGATGTCGTTGGAAGAAAGTGGGAAACAAAATCAAAGATCAATTGATGTATCAAAAGATAAATATCAATGTAACCTTTAATAGAAGAAAATACATATTAAGTACCAATGAATTGTTTATCTCTTCATGATAAATAACATTTAAAATCATAAACAAATATCAGAGTTAAAGAAACAGATCATGATTTAAACTTACAGTTGAAACAATGAAATATGCAACTTTAACAAATGTTTGATAAATGGTCCAGTAGTGGTTGTACTAAATTTTATTTTGTATAAAACTCATGAATGCTTGAGAAAGAAAGAAATAAACTGGAAAACATACCACAAAGAGAACACATATATCAAAGCCCAAAATCTTGAATCCTTTATCGTTTGGAAAAATTATTTTTATTAAGAAGTTTAACATGCCAAGTCCAAAATTTCTAACACCCCCTTTACCTTCTTTCTGAATATATTTTTATACTTAAGATTTCATAACTTTGAAAATCACTCGTCCTAACTGAATAAAAAACAATTACCGATATCAAAGGTTCGAGAACATAAAAAATACCATAGTTTTTTGTTTGGAAATCTTGTTAATTTTTGGTGACATCGCTCTTGTTTTCCCTACTTAACTGGATGTTTTCGTGAAGATATTGAATCAATCTTTCAAATCTAGAAAAAATTATTGATTACTTCATAATACTCTTTCACTTGTTAACTAATTACCTTTAAATCTGGAATAGATTGATAGACCAAAACCTTCGGGCTTAAATAATATCACTTGTAAAAGTTATTCAACTTTTGTTATTGGATTTGATAGATCCACCGTAATGAAAATCAATCAAATCTCGCCATCCATGTATACAATGGATAATATCTAATAATTCATGAATTAACTTGTGCCCTTGGTAATCACCAAATTAAAATGTGAAATTGATTATAGGTTGGCACGTAGCATTAATTTGAATGGAGAAAAAGAGCTTTCATGCCTGCCTCTTTTTTTTTTTTTAATCTTTAGAACCATTGATTGCACTCACCTTTTGATCGACAAACCAAATTACACCTACACATAACACGACTTTTATTAGTTTTAATATAGTTAAAATGAGATCCAACTATTCAACTATACATAAAGTTACACACACACACACAAATAAAACTATATAATCTGTTCAAACATAAAATAAATCAATAAAAAATAACATAAATAATACTAACCTATTAATTTTACTAATCTTATAACTAGGATTTAGACTATAATAAAATAAAAGATTAATCTAAAACATTTAAATTAAAATTAAAATCTAAAAAAAAACATGCCTATTAAAATACAAATTTTGAATTTTAATCTATGTTACAACATTAGGCTCCATCTGGGGATTGTGTCTCCCTGCGAGGCACGAAATAACATGCAAACTTGATGCCTTCATTATTGGGAAATGAAGTCATTATTCTCTAGTTTTTAAAGATAAATTTTATTCAAATGAATCCAAACTCTTTTCTCACTTTTCAATATAAATCTCATATCAGAAGTATTAGAATTATTGATAGTTCAAATTTCAAAACATGTTAAACTCTTGGTTTCAAGAAAGGCTATTAAAGAATTCCTTTATCAAAATCTACTCACGAGTTGTCTAAGGTAATTAATCAGGCTACAACATTAAATTTCTAACTGATAATTGTCTTACTCAAGGTTAAAATTAGTTCTCTTATTCATTTTAATGCAACTCAATTGGATCATAATATAGAGAATATTGAAAAGAACTAATAACATGGTAAGAATGAAGATACGTAGATACATTTCATTACAATTATCATATACATTTCCTCACTGCCAATTAGGTGTTCATAGCCCCGATGAAGATATCTGTATCCCCCAATGTTGAATTTCCTTTCACCATCCCACTATTTTAACATGATTTCATTAATTTTGATATGAGGGTTCCTTTCATTATCTCTTTTGGACAATATGGGGGCAATCAACTTTGAATTTCCTTTCACCATATGTCTTAACATTTTATTTATCTCTGTGGGATGGGGGCAATCAGTGTGTCAAGAACACCATGGGATGATAACTGTTAAAAGTTTATAATTAAGTAGAACTTTCTATATGTTAAAATAAACCCTGAGATTAATACCTTCTCAAAATTAACTATATATTTTCCTATGAGTACAATAATAGTTTTTATTTGTTCTTTTAAATTTTCCTTAAGAAACCTACCAGTTATCATCTAATATTACAACTCTGATTACAAGAAATTACCTCAAATATACCATTTCAACAGAGATGAAGGAACAAATAAATTTTGACCTTAATTGTAAAAATAACAAGTTTGAGATTTTGTTTATCAATTAATTCTATTATTTCTATAGAGATTAGAATAAATATGAGTGATCAACACAGTTTAGTTTCATTTATTCAACCTAAATTAACATTATCCTTGCAATCCTAAAAACAACCATGCAAACTGAAAGAAATGCACAAATGTGAGCTTATTTATATACAATTAGATCTTATTGTAAATAACATCATTATTTTTGTTAAGTATAATCAAACTTCGAGTGAAGCTAATCAAGCAACTTGTTAACTGAATGAAATTTTTCCTTACAAATTTGTACAAGAAAAGGAAACAAATCTACTAACAACAAAAAGGCATAAGCTAGCAATTGCTATGTGAAATATATTTGTAATGTGTTAATGAAATGTGGAAAGTTAGAGGATTGAAAAGAAATAGATTTAAGTCAATCAGCTACATGATCTTGTAAATCATGCAAAAACACATATGTACAACCCTCCTCATCTCCTTGAAGAAATTCGAGCTCTAATGAACAACCAAAGAAAACTTCTTTAAATTGTTGTTGTTCTTCCTTAAATGCAAGTTTTTGACAAGATTTAGGAACAAAAATATAATAAATATCATCATCAATAATATCCTTCTGATATGATATAACAACAAGATATTTTAGATCAACAATATGTTCTTGATCATAACCAGCTGAAATATCATTTTTATAATCATGATTATTGAAAAAAAAATAATATGATATTTGGGAAATTTGTTCTTCTTTAATTTCTTTGTTTAAACTTTGCATTTGTTGACGATAGTTAAATCTTTGAAAACCAAACTTTTCATCAACTTTAAACTTATCTTGGACATCAAAGTTATCATATATACACTTATTGTTGTTTGAAGTTTCTGTGAATGATAGCATAGAGATATCATTTTGTTCAAAAACATGTTGACCTTTATCCTCCATGATAGGAAAAAATATATGTACCTTCTTGAATACTTTCAAGTGCATTCATACCAGAATTATCCAGAAATGTTTCTTCATAAGCAAGTAAATCTTCTTCATCCTCATTGATATAATAAACTTGTTCTTGCATCTCTTGAACACACTCAAACTTTTNAAAACTAGTGGAGACTCTTCCACAGAGTCATCTAGTGGAAAGACCACTACAAAAGAGTTGTCTCGAAGTGACACTAGGTCAAGTGTCCCCAAGAAGAATAAGAAGAAGAAGAGGTGCTCTCATTGTTCTCTGATAGAGGAATTCAAGAAGGCAAAGTCGCCTACCTTTGATGGGGAAATCAAGAAAGGAGAGGAGGTCAAGGCTTGGCTACTCGGATTAAGGAAGTATTTTTTAGTACATAATTACTCATAAAATACAAAGCCAAAGATATATATTTTTAATCTGAATGGGGGAGATTCCATATGGTGGGGGGACCTCAAGGATGTCAAAGGATTAAAGGAAAGTAAGATAACCTGGAAACAATTCGATAAATATTTCTGGAAAGAATATTTAACAGAGAAGTACTACGATGGTAATATTAAAGAGTTCCATGAACATAAGTTAGGGAAGCTTACCATGGATACTTATGAAAAAATGTTCTTAGAGTTCTTAAGGTATGTCCCTTATCTCAAGGATGAAAAAGTGAGGATACAACGCTTCCTCAATGGATTACCACAATCCTATTAGAATAGGATTGAGCTTGACGAGCCTAAGACACCAGAGGACATAGTTAGAAAGACCAGGTGTTTTTATGATGAATCCAAGAATAGACATGATCCCCTTAAAGATCAGAAAAGGAGGGATCAACCTAGATTTCAAAGGAAGGGATTTAAACCATCCCAAAACAAAAATATAAAATAGGTGCTTAGCTCAGCCATCTGGCTAGAAGCATGCACCAGCAAAATTTTCCATCTCAAAGTGGGAAAAAACCAACATAGAAAGTAAGGAAGAAAGTGGAAGAGAATAAGAAAGGACCTATACAATGTTGGGTCTATGGAGAGGCACATATGTCGAGGGACTGCCCTCACAGACAACATGACAACAAGATATTTTATAATGTTCAAGACACTACTATTGTTAATCATGTAGCTAGGAATGTTCCACAAATTTATGTAGTTTTCGAGAATTGAAAAATAGACCACCAAGCTTTAGTGGTGGAGCTAGAAGGTATAATTTCCAAACGACCCATTTCAATTTTAATTGAACTTGGTTCTAACTTTAGCTATATTTCACCCCAAGTTGTTGAATCATGTGCCTTATAAAGAAGGAAGCATGCAAAATCATGGTTAGTTCAACTAGCCACAGGAACCAAGTGGATGGTGACATAAATGATTGAAGCATGCCCATTTGAAATGAATGGACTTCATACACAAGCAACCTTTAATATCCTACCTTTGTGTTCATATGGCATACTGATAGGCGTGGATTGGTTGGCTTCCTACAAAGAAAAATTGGATTGATTTGATAAAACACTAGAATGTGAAAATTATGAAGGCAACATGAGGGTACTACAGGGAATCAAGAAGCTTGTATCGGTGAGGAAAATATTAGCCCTGCAAATCAATAAATTCAGCATAAAAGGGTGTCCCTTGTATGCAATACAAGTGTTAAATGCAATAGAGAACAGTGAGTTGAAGATTGAAGATCACCCAATATTGTACGAGTTCAAATATGTATTTCAAGAGGAGGTACCCAGAATTCCTCCTAAACAAGATATTGATTTTTCCATAGACCTTATACTAAGAGTGGTATCACCATCTAAAGTTCCATATAGGATGAGTACAACAAAGCTGGTGGAGTTAAAGATGCAATTAAAGGAGATGATGGATAAAGGGTATATTAGGTTGAGTGTGTCCACATGGGGGGCACTAGTACTATTTGTAAAGAAGAAATATGGTACCTTGCGTATGTGTATCGACTACCGGAAATTAAACAAGATGACCATCAAGAACAAGTACCCACTACCCAGAATTGATGATCTTTTCGATCGGCTCATAGGAGCTATTGTCTTTTCTAAAATAGACTTGAGATTTGGATATCACCAAGTCATAATTAAGGGTGAAGACATCCACAACACAACTTTTAGAATGAGGTATGCACACTATAAATTTGTGGTGGTTCCTTTTGGGCTTACCAACGCACCAACCACCTTTATGTGTTTGATGAACAATATTCTCGGCAAGTATTTGGACAAGTTTATCCTTTTGTTTGTCGATGATATCATGGTATATTCCAAGACCGGGGAAGAGCATGAAGATTATCTTAGATTGGTGCTACATGTGCTAAGAGAACACTAGTTGTATGCTAAATATATCAAGTGTGACTTTTGTTGTATTCCTTGAGATATTTCCTGGCTAAGGAAACAATGCCAAGGACATTTATAAATTTCAGGTGATTGTTTTTTTTTAAAGGTCTGTTCAAAGAACATGGGGTTTAATACTGGTTTTGACTTAGGTTTTAATGATATTTTTTAATTACTAAGTATCCAACCATAAAGGGTATAAATCGTAATACTTTGGCAAATTTTTAATTTGATGTCGTTGGAAGAAAGTGGGAAACAAAATCAAAGATCAATTGATGTATCAAAAGATAAATATCAATGTAACCTTTAATAGAAGAAAATACATATTAAGTACCAATGAATTGTTTATCTCTTCATGATAAATAACATTTAAAATCATAAACAAATATCAGAGTTAAAGAAACAGATCATGATTTAAACTTACAGTTGAAACAATGAAATATGCAACTTTAACAAATGTTTGATAAATGGTCCAGTAGTGGTTGTACTAAATTTTATTTTGTATAAAACTCATGAATGCTTGAGAAAGAAAGAAATAAACTGGAAAACATACCACAAAGAGAACACATATATCAAAGCCCAAAATCTTGAATCCTTTATCGTTTGGAAAAATTATTTTTATTAAGAAGTTTAACATGCCAAGTCCAAAATTTCTAACACCCCCTTTACCTTCTTTCTGAATATATTTTTATACTTAAGATTTCATAACTTTGAAAATCACTCGTCCTAACTGAATAAAAAACAATTACCGATATCAAAGGTTCGAGAACATAAAAAATACCATAGTTTTTTGTTTGGAAATCTTGTTAATTTTTGGTGACATCGCTCTTGTTTTCCCTACTTAACTGGATGTTTTCGTGAAGATATTGAATCAATCTTTCAAATCTAGAAAAAATTATTGATTACTTCATAATACTCTTTCACTTGTTAACTAATTACCTTTAAATCTGGAATAGATTGATAGACCAAAACCTTCGGGCTTAAATAATATCACTTGTAAAAGTTATTCAACTTTTGTTATTGGATTTGATAGATCCACCGTAATGAAAATCAATCAAATCTCGCCATCCATGTATACAATGGATAATATCTAATAATTCATGAATTAACTTGTGCCCTTGGTAATCACCAAATTAAAATGTGAAATTGATTATAGGTTGGCACGTAGCATTAATTTGAATGGAGAAAAAGAGCTTTCATGCCTGCCTCTTTTTTTTTTTTTAATCTTTAGAACCATTGATTGCACTCACCTTTTGATCGACAAACCAAATTACACCTACACATAACACGACTTTTATTAGTTTTAATATAGTTAAAATGAGATCCAACTATTCAACTATACATAAAGTTACACACACACACACAAATAAAACTATATAATCTGTTCAAACATAAAATAAATCAATAAAAAATAACATAAATAATACTAACCTATTAATTTTACTAATCTTATAACTAGGATTTAGACTATAATAAAATAAAAGATTAATCTAAAACATTTAAATTAAAATTAAAATCTAAAAAAAAACATGCCTATTAAAATACAAATTTTGAATTTTAATCTATGTTACAACATTAGGCTCCATCTGGGGATTGTGTCTCCCTGCGAGGCACGAAATAACATGCAAACTTGATGCCTTCATTATTGGGAAATGAAGTCATTATTCTCTAGTTTTTAAAGATAAATTTTATTCAAATGAATCCAAACTCTTTTCTCACTTTTCAATATAAATCTCATATCAGAAGTATTAGAATTATTGATAGTTCAAATTTCAAAACATGTTAAACTCTTGGTTTCAAGAAAGGCTATTAAAGAATTCCTTTATCAAAATCTACTCACGAGTTGTCTAAGGTAATTAATCAGGCTACAACATTAAATTTCTAACTGATAATTGTCTTACTCAAGGTTAAAATTAGTTCTCTTATTCATTTTAATGCAACTCAATTGGATCATAATATAGAGAATATTGAAAAGAACTAATAACATGGTAAGAATGAAGATACGTAGATACATTTCATTACAATTATCATATACATTTCCTCACTGCCAATTAGGTGTTCATAGCCCCGATGAAGATATCTGTATCCCCCAATGTTGAATTTCCTTTCACCATCCCACTATTTTAACATGATTTCATTAATTTTGATATGAGGGTTCCTTTCATTATCTCTTTTGGACAATATGGGGGCAATCAACTTTGAATTTCCTTTCACCATATGTCTTAACATTTTATTTATCTCTGTGGGATGGGGGCAATCAGTGTGTCAAGAACACCATGGGATGATAACTGTTAAAAGTTTATAATTAAGTAGAACTTTCTATATGTTAAAATAAACCCTGAGATTAATACCTTCTCAAAATTAACTATATATTTTCCTATGAGTACAATAATAGTTTTTATTTGTTCTTTTAAATTTTCCTTAAGAAACCTACCAGTTATCATCTAATATTACAACTCTGATTACAAGAAATTACCTCAAATATACCATTTCAACAGAGATGAAGGAACAAATAAATTTTGACCTTAATTGTAAAAATAACAAGTTTGAGATTTTGTTTATCAATTAATTCTATTATTTCTATAGAGATTAGAATAAATATGAGTGATCAACACAGTTTAGTTTCATTTATTCAACCTAAATTAACATTATCCTTGCAATCCTAAAAACAACCATGCAAACTGAAAGAAATGCACAAATGTGAGCTTATTTATATACAATTAGATCTTATTGTAAATAACATCATTATTTTTGTTAAGTATAATCAAACTTCGAGTGAAGCTAATCAAGCAACTTGTTAACTGAATGAAATTTTTCCTTACAAATTTGTACAAGAAAAGGAAACAAATCTACTAACAACAAAAAGGCATAAGCTAGCAATTGCTATGTGAAATATATTTGTAATGTGTTAATGAAATGTGGAAAGTTAGAGGATTGAAAAGAAATAGATTTAAGTCAATCAGCTACATGATCTTGTAAATCATGCAAAAACACATATGTACAACCCTCCTCATCTCCTTGAAGAAATTCGAGCTCTAATGAACAACCAAAGAAAACTTCTTTAAATTGTTGTTGTTCTTCCTTAAATGCAAGTTTTTGACAAGATTTAGGAACAAAAATATAATAAATATCATCATCAATAATATCCTTCTGATATGATATAACAACAAGATATTTTAGATCAACAATATGTTCTTGATCATAACCAGCTGAAATATCATTTTTATAATCATGATTATTGAAAAAAAAATAATATGATATTTGGGAAATTTGTTCTTCTTTAATTTCTTTGTTTAAACTTTGCATTTGTTGACGATAGTTAAATCTTTGAAAACCAAACTTTTCATCAACTTTAAACTTATCTTGGACATCAAAGTTATCATATATACACTTATTGTTGTTTGAAGTTTCTGTGAATGATAGCATAGAGATATCATTTTGTTCAAAAACATGTTGACCTTTATCCTCCATGATAGGAAAAAATATATGTACCTTCTTGAATACTTTCAAGTGCATTCATACCAGAATTATCCAGAAATGTTTCTTCATAAGCAAGTAAATCTTCTTCATCCTCATTGATATAATAAACTTGTTCTTGCATCTCTTGAACACACTCAAACTTTTATTCAAAACCATTAATCCCTTAATCTCTAAAGACTAATAAGAGTAATGCATTTGACTGAAAATAATCAAAATCTTCATAAATATCATAAATTGGTGAAATAATAAGCATTTCTGAAGATTATGTTTGCAAAATTTGTTCTTCTTTGATGTCAAGATTTAATTTTGAATCATAATTATCATATATAGGTTGATAAGTATTCAATCTCTCTAAATATAAGGATAAAGAAATTTGTTTTTGATCATCTTGAAAATTCTCTTGGATATGTTCATAGCATCTCTCTTGTTCGGATTCATAATTAATAAATTCATTTTTCTCACTATTCAAATCACCCAAAAAGTTAATGCAAAAATCAGTTTCATTTAATGATTTACCTGTTGTTGATCTAATTCTTCCTAATCATCTTCTTCTTTTTTCTCTTTTGCATTCAGATCCTCCTTTATTTGATCAGGTAGCATCCCACAAGCCCATAAATTATTTTCAATTTCTTCAGCATCTATACACATTTGCTACAAGGTGGAAGATTTCCTTTCTCTGAGATATAATGCTAAATCAGGATGATGTGCTAGTGCATAGTATATCTTAGCAGCAGTTCTGAAGGACGAATTTTAATAGGAAAATTGTTATAGACATTTTCAAATCTCCTATTGAATTTCATAATTGTTTCACCATTCCTTCTTTTTATAGCATAAAATTTAGAAAGATATTGATCGTGAGATTTCCTCTCAGCCCACTTGTGCAGTAAAACATCATTAAAATCGGTCCAATAATTAATTGATTCAGCTGGTAAGTTTCTAAACCATCTTTTCACTTCTCCTACTAATGAATGAGTGAATAACCTCATAAAAATATCCTCACATTGAATATCTAAACAATTTGTGAAATGTTCAAAGGCTTCCATGTGCCTTTCTACTATAATATCATCTTCTCCATTGAATAAAGGAATGTATTTGAAAATTTTAGGAGGTAAATCATGAATAATTGATGGCAGTTTGAGAGGTTTATATTTGTTTAAATCCCGAGGATGAATCTTTGCAGGTTGATCATAAGGTATATTAGAGACTGAAGGAATTGGAAAATTAATTTCATTCCCAACTTATGTATAAGACTGAATATGCTTTGAAAGAAAGGGGTGGGATTTATGGTCAAGAAAAATTTCAAAGGACGTTGAAGTGAGAGGCCCATTACTACTAACAGAAGGAACTCGTGAAGAAAGATTATTTTCTTGAGTAATATGAGAAGAAAATAGGATTTATGTTTCAAATATCTGAGATGAGGTTTTGAATTTTCTATCCTCTGAATCTATAAAATAGCAGAAATTTTTTTCTGAATGTACAATCCAGAACAACAAACGACCAAAGAATAAATCTAAAATTTCTTGAAAGAAAGTTGTCATTTGATATTTGATTATTTTACAATGGTTCTTCATTTATTTATCAAAGGTTGATCTCCCAATGTAGTCTTGAAAATTTATTTGAAATCAAAATGGAATAATCAATGGATTCTTCAAATTTTGGAATTGAAAGACAGTGGATTCATCAGGTGAAGGATTTTAGACAACATAAGTTTTGTTCACCATCAAAAGGTAGGTATAATTATTTTACCCAAGGAAAATATTTCTAAATTTGCTCCCCGGCAATGACGCCAAAAAATGTTGTATTCCTTGAGATATTTCCTAGCTAGGGAAACACTGCCAGGGACATTTATAAATTTCAGGTGATTGTTTTTTTTTTAAAGGTCTGTTCAAAGAACAAGGGGTTTAATACTAGTTTTAACTTAGGTTTTAATGATAGTTTTTAATTACTAAGTATCCAACCATAAAGGGCAAAAATATCAATACTTTGGAAAAATTTGAATTTGATGTCGTTGGAAGAAAGTGGGAAACAAAATCAAAGATCAATTGTTGTATCAAAAGATAAATATCAATTTAACCCTTAATAGAAGAAAACATGGATTAAGTGTCCATGAATTGTTTATCTTTTCATGAGAAATAACATTTCAAATCATAAACAAATCTCAGAGTTAAAGAAACGTGTCATGATTTAAACTTACAGTTGAAACAATGAAATTTGCAACTTTAACAAATGTTTGATAAATGATAGTACTGGTCGTACTAAATTGTCTTTTGCATAAAACTCATGAATGCTTGAGAAAGAAAGAAATAAATTGGAAAACATACCACTGAGAGAACACATATGCCAAAGCCCAAAATCTTGAATCCTTTATCGTTTGGAAAAATGATTTTTATTAAGAAGTTTAACGGGCCAAGTCCAAAATTTCCAGCACCCCCTTTACCTTCTTTCTCAATAGACTTTTATACTTAAGATTTCGTAACTTCGAAAATCCCTCTTCCTAACTGAATCAAAAACAATTACCAATATCAGAGGTTTGAGAACATTAGAAAAATCAGAGTTTTTTGTTTGGAAATATTGTTAATGTTTTGTGGCACCTATCTTGTTTCCCCTGCTTAACTAAATGTTTGCCCAAAGATATTGAATCGATCTTTCAAATCCAGAAGAAATTCTTGATTATTGCATAATACTCTGCCACTTGTTAACCAATTACCTTTAAATACGGAACATATCGATAGGCCAAAACCTTCGAGCTTAAATGATATCACTTGTAAAAGTTTATCGACTTTTGTTACTGGATTTGATAGATCCACCATAATGAAAATCAATCAAATCTCACCATCCATGTATACAATGGACAAGATCTAATTCGTGAATTAACTCGTGCCCTTGATAATCACCAAATTAAAACATGAAATTGATTCTAGGTTGCCACCTAGCATTAATTCGAATGGAGAAAAAGAATTTTCGCGTCTGCCTCTTTTTTTTAAAATTGGACAAGTTAAAAGGTGAAATGCCTTTAGAACCATTGATTGCACTCACCTTTTGATCGATGAACCAGATTACACATGCACATAACACAACTTTTATTAGTTTTAATATAGTTAAAATTAGATACAA
>JZKD02S0456238.1:0-17462 GCA_000966675.3 Picea glauca | reverse complement strand
GCTATTACAAGACATCAACTCTCATCTCAGTTTGTATCATAAATCCATAGTCTGGTTCTCCCACAGTGAGGATGATCATTATTACAAAAAATAATAAGTATTTAAAGACTTCCCACAGGGTAAAACATTCATGTGGGAATTATCAAAATAGTTTACACAAATCTGGGAAAATATCCCAAGTTTCTCACTCAAGCTAGCAACCTAAGACAAAACCAAATCCAAAGTATCTCTTAAACTACCAGAGTATGCCCAATTGATCACTACAATTCGAATGTACCTGAAAGAGGACAAAAATAGACAAGTTAAGAGGATATTTTATTGACAAAATGGATACAAATCTAATTCTTAAGACTAGCTACAGAATCTTGTGATTCTGTAGCTGGTCTAAATCAAACATAGAATCATTTTAAAATCAATTCGAATCTTAGAAAATACATTCAAACTATTTAAAAATATTTTATTGCTAAAAGCATCATTCAAATCGACACTTGTATGTAAATTGATATTGTAATTGAATTAATCGGTTTATAACAGGGTATGTTGGACTTGTCAAACGTTTGTTATTGTCAATTGGAAGTAGGAAGAATTGATTGATAGTCAATGAAATCATCACTTGAATCAATTTCAAAACGAACTATTAGCCGAGTTTTCATATGAATTCAACAGGGACAAAATATGTTGATCTGAGCTTAACAAAATCGTTTTTTTGAAAATCAAAAGCAATAGAGCAGCATCAAATCTATTTTCGATACCAATCCAACTAATACAAGTGATCATGCTAACTCAAGACACACAACAATCAAATCAAAACGAATCGAAACAGTTTGGGTTTGACACAATCATTATGAATCAACATAGTTCCATGATTTTGGTGAATAGATCTTTTGCACAGAAAAAATGTAATCCAAATCCAAACGAGAATGTGGATTCAATACAAAACAGATTCATTTCTCTAATTTGATAGACTACATTGTATTTATCAAACCAATCCCTAATAATGATACATTACACTCATAAAATCTCATGCCAATTCAATCCTACGAAATCGTTTCAAAATAAAATCATAAGAACTAAATCAAAGTCGTTGACATCCAACCACACCAAAATCATATTAAAGCAAAACATAACCGTGTTCTAATTTTAGCATGAAAATCTCATGTACAGGTCATATGCAAACAAAATCTAAGCGAAAGAAAACCCCATTGATTTGGTTAACGCAAACCAACATAATTATTCAAAACGAATCAAACCTAGTGAAAACCAATCAATTGCTAAACTGGGCACGACCAAATCGCATAACCAAATCATAACCACATTTGATTTTAGTAAAATGAATCTACGGTACAGGATCCACAACATAACCGTTTTTGATAATCAAACTATGACAGAGTCATTTCGAGTAATGGATAGAGCTAATTGAAAACCAAAACTCAATTCATTTTATTAATCCTAGAAATTCATAAAACGAAATTGATATTGAAATTCATACCTGGATAATCTGAAGACAACTCGGTCATGATAATTTGGAATTGACGAAGGTTGTTGCCGACTTGACATTCCTAAAGACGATCGAACCAGTGGTTTTTTGTTTCTTGTCATTAGCTTGAAACTTGTTCCTTTCTCTCGACAGTACTGCAACTTGGTCTTCCAATGATTTGATCTTCGACTATAACAAGGGAATGTCGGTATAGTAGCACTCTAGCCACACATTGCATTGGATACATGATGTCTGTTCAGGTTTTGAAAATGCAGGTGAGGGTTTGTTCACATCACCAAGGGTTTCATTATGTAGCTTGATTCCTGGGTAGTTAGGATTGTTCTTTAGGCATGGGGGAAAATTAGATACATAGTCATAGGGTTGCTCAGAGCATAAGCCATGGGAATAAGGGTACTCTCCAGCTAGGAAGCGCTCTATATCATAATTTGAGTCCTCGCTCATAACTATGGGCTTTTGATCGACCTTAGTCTTAGGTTTATTCCGAGCAAGTCTCGATATCAATCGAGTGTTTTTCTTACCCTTGTTGTCGACAGTAGGATTACCCTTGACTCTCTTATTCATAGGCTTCTTAGCAACCTCAATCATGTCTTTTGTGCATGGGTTAGTTAGGGTATTGGGTAGGTCGATATCAGGGAAAACTAAGGGTTTGGCAGGGGGAAGTAGGACATGGAAAGGCATGGGTGGCCTGACCATAGTCTCACTAACCACAGACTTGTCGATTTGGACGGGCTTTGAATCAACAAAGCCATTTCGAGATAGAAAAGATTGGCAATTATCGTCGTGAAGGTTTAAATGGTGGACGACGATGAGTCAAATGAAACCATGGTGGAACAAGCTACTATCGACCTTCTCTCGTTTAAACATCTTTGACATTTTGTAAATACTATGTAGGATGTAAAATGCCATGTTCAATGGATAGCCCATGAAATTCATTAACAGTCGGAGCTGATAGAGAAAAACCAATCAATACTGACCTTCACAGGTCACAAATTGTTTAACCATTATCAAAAGATCATTCCACATGGGTTTAAGTGTGGAAATAGGCATACCTTTTTCATAGGACGTAACCTTTCATGATACGAAGAGTAATGTCCATGACACCTCATCAACTTTGGAGTTTTTAAACCATCGTTGGCCCATGGTTGCTAGTCCTGTAGCAGAGCTAATGAATTCTTCATTGAGTTCAAGTTGAATATCACCTACTTTATCCCTACACCCATCAAAGGTAAGGGCTAATTTTTGTGCAAAAAAAATATTGAAACCCTCGAACCTCTGTATAAACGTGAGCCAACCACTGTCCTCTAAATCCTTACAGGCATCGTCGAATAGTAACAGGACTTGACTACCATTTGGTTCTATTCGCACCACCGGTGCCATAGACAGGAGCACACAGTGAGCGATGTGAATGGGCTAGGGTTTGAACACAGCCTACGTGGGGGCAGAACTCTAGCAGGCTTACCCGAAACTAGCCAACGTGAAACCGGGATAGGGGGAAGACAATAATGACATATCGTGCGAAGGTGGTGGAGCTAGTTCACTACATGCAAGATAGTCATATCTACAGTACAACTGCTAGTGCAAATATCTATTCAAACCACTATTGTATAGGTTAACAATTATTCCATTCAATCAATCAATGAAATTAATGGTAAGTGGATTAAACATTTGCGCGAGCAAAAGTTATATTTTCAAAACCAAAGCAATGAATCAAATTCACACCAAGGGTTAATTTATATGTACTATGTGTTGTATGAAACGATTTACCAAGGGTCTTTCCACAACACAAATGTGTTTTTAATAAACCAATGTGCCAAGTGAATCCATCAAAGAACATATAAATCCAATCACCAATGCATCACAAACTCAATCACTCATGAAGCGAAACTGTATAATCAATCAAAGAATGCCAAATGAGTACAAATCAAGGGGTCTTTCCAATTGTATAATGATAAGTAAATTAGAAATGCAATTAGCATAAAGATCAGAGTGATCATAGAAATCCAGTGACGATTTAAATGTGACTTAGAAAACCAAGTTTTTACGCTTGCAATCGTGAAAATGAAAACCAAGGTAAGTGCACGAAGGCATGAAATAATAGTGTCGTTTAATTGCAAATATTGCGATGAAAATCAAGGGTTGAAAAACACTCCTGTAGGCAGCTTATAAGGATAGTATAAAAATTTGAATTGGCTGCCAACAATGGCGACACACTGGTAGAAATAGTTATCACTACGACAAGAACAAATTCAGATTAGAATAATAAGAAAAATTCTAACTCAAAAACAACAACTAGAAAACCGTATAAACATCATCATTAACCAAATATTCCAACAGTATTTAAAGGATGAAAACTGATAACAGTATTAAGAAAAGTGAGTCATGATATTAAAGATAAAATATCCAATACTATTGACACAGACACTACTGTCAGCAGGCATCCATAGCCTCGACATGGTTTCCATTTAACCCACTTTGATATCCGTATCCTTCCAAGAAGTTCTAGATCAGAATAAAGGACAAATTAAGGTCAAGAGGTTTCTTATTTGCAAATTTTCATATACNTCAATCAAAGAATGCCAAATGAGTACAAATCAAGGGGTCTTGCCAATTGTATAATGATAAGTAAATTAGAAACGCAATGAGCATAAAGACAAGAGTGATCATAGCAATCCAGTGATGATCTAAATGTGACTTCAAAAACCAAATTTTCATGCTTGCAGTCGTGAAAACGAAAACCAAGGTAAGTGCGCGAAGGCATGAAATAATAGTGTCGTTTTATTGCAAATATTGCGAAAAAAATCAAGGGTTGCAAAACACTGGTGTAGGTATCTTATAAGGACAGTATAAAAATGCGAATTGGTTGCCAACAATGGTGACACACTGGTAGAAGCAGTTATCTCTGCCACAAGAACAAATTTATATTAGAATAATGAGAAAAATTCTAACTCAAAAACAACAACCAGAAAATCGTATAAACATCATCATTAACCAAATATTCCAACAGTGTTTAAAGGATGAAAACTGATAACAGTCTTAGGACAAGCGAGTCACGATGTTAAAGATAAAATCTCCAATACTGTTGACAGAGCCACTGCTTCCAGCAGGCATCCATAGCCTCGACAGGGTTGCCATTTAACCCACTTTGATATCCATATCCTGCCAAGAAGTTCCAGATCAGAATAAAGGACAAATTAAGGTCAAGAGGTTTATTATTTGCAAATTTTCATATACTTGACATTGCTTCACTGCCAGCAGTCCTGTTCAGTACCCTGGCGAAGTTGTCTTGGTGTCATGCATGCATTTACCTGCTTCTAGCATACCTGTTCAGCATCCCGGCGGGTTTACAAGCACTTCCCACAGCTCTTTTATTGATTTTTTTGTTTTTTGAAGACATATAGTCGAGCGGAGTGATGCTGAAAATTATGATATTTTAACATATTTTTTTACAAACCTTATCAGAATCTTTTTAGAACTATCCTTCAGTAAGATCTAGAGATGGTTTATTTACAGAACCAAACTTCTAAGGCAGGGAGACATGTTCTGAGTCATTCCCTTAAAGAAAAGGGACAGCGTAGAAAGATAATAGATGACCATGACAGGCTTTACTCAGAGATCGAAATCAGTTCACTTCTTTCAAACAACACACTTTTTTCAATACAGATGTAAATTTCATGAGTATATAATTGATGCTTATACAATTTTTTAGCAGTCATTTTAGTGAAGGAATTTTCTGTCTTCTTTGTCTGAATAGTTCAGCATGCAGGTATGTGTATTTCAAAAACAAAAACTGATAAGCGCAAAGGAGAAATCAAAACCAAAACGGCAAAAGAAAAGCAAACAAAACCAAAATATGTACATAATATACAAAGAGTCGTCATCAAGAAAAGTATCTTTTCAGGGCTTGGCCATTCACCGCATAGGTGCCAGGCTGCCCTTCTAGATTATGCAATCGGAAAGAGCTGGGACCCAACTTCTCAGCAATTAAAAATGGTCCAAGCCATAAGTTTTGAAATTTTGTGTGCTCTCCCTTTCCCTCATGTGGTTTGTCCCATTTTAGGATGAGATCACCTACTTCGAAATTCCTATCAGAAGTAGAGTTAGAATTGAACCAGCTTTTGAGTACTAGTTGATGTTGATCTAACTTACGTTTAGCTTGAGCTCTTACCTCTTCTAGCTTCATCAAAGCGTTAATTCGGTTTTCCAAAGGGGGACAGTCTTCTTCTTGAATTTTCCGCGATAGCTGAAGTGAGGGAAGAAGAAAGTGTGGTGGCAGAATTGCTTCTCTACCATAAACGAGAAAGAAAGGAGAGTTACCTATAGCAGCTTTTGGTGTTACCCTATCATCCCATAGCGCGTTTAATAGTGCATTGTGCCAATTTTTGTGGTTTTCAGCTACCGTTCTCTTGATGATTTTAATCAAATTCTTATTTGTTGATTCTGCTAAACCGTTGCCCTGGGGGTAATAGCTAGCAGAATACTTCAATTTAATTCCTTTTTCCAAAGAAAACTCGCTCATCTAAAGAGAGGAAAAATAAGAGGTGTTATCGAATACTAAACAGTCAGGGATATCAAAACGAGTGATAATATTCGAGTTTAAGAAGGAAATTACCTGACCGGTGTTGACAGTTCTTAATGTGGTAGATTCAGACCATCGGGTAAAGTAATATGTTGTTGTTATGATAAACTTATGTTGTCATGAGGACAGGGGGTTGATTGGACCTATGATATCAAGGCCCCATTGCTGAAAAGGAGAGTCTACTGAAACGGGCTGCAAAGGAAAGGCTGGTTTCCGTAAATGCCCTGATGCTTTCTCACAAATAATACACTTACGGCACAAGGCTTGGGCACCTCTAAAAAGCATGGGCCGGTAACAACCATCTCTCAAAACCTTATGAGCAGTGGTGTCACCACCAAAATGACCACCAGCTTCTCCTGCATGCAATTCTAGTAAGACTTTTTCTGCTTCATCCTTCTCAAGACAGCGCATCAGTACACCATCAAAATTTTGACGAAACAGGATACGATTAACCAAATGAATGGAGGCATATTTTAATATCAATGCTCTTATTTTAGTGGGATCTAGATGACGGGGGGTTGACCCATGTTCAAGACAGAATTTTATATCGTCATACCAAGGACTGACAGAGTTTTGTGCGCAATAGATTACATTTTGATCGTGCTGTCCTAGGTTTGATGTATCGCTTTCTTCTTGTTGTCCTGCTACTGAATCAACAACTAGCTTGCATAACCCTTGGCCTCTCAATATTTGAGCTGGGGTAATTTCTATGTCATACTCCTGCAAATAAGTAACCCAGTTAGCCCTCTTTTCTCCTAGTTCTTTCTGCACTAACAGGTTCCTGACGGCTGGGTACGGAACAATGATCTTCGTCCTAGATTTCAAAATATAGGACCGAAAATGCTTGACTGCTTTGAAAAAAGCGTAGGCTTGCTGATCTACCATTGGGTAATTAAGTTCAGCGCCTTTGAAAGCAGAGTTCATAAAGGCAATGGGTACTTCATTGTTCTCGGTGTTCTTTTGAGTTAGGACGGCGGCGTAGGAACGGTCAGAAGCAAAAGTGTATAGCGTAAAGTCTTGAGAAAAGTTGGGGCTCATGAGAGAAGGAGCGTCTATTATGGCCTTCTTTATTGCGTTAAAATCTTGATTTTNTAGTAAAATGAATCTACGGTACAGGATCCACAACATAACCGTTTTTGATAATCAAACTATGACAGAGTCATTTCGAGTAATGGATAGAGCTAATTGAAAACCAAAACTCAATTCATTTTATTAATCCTAGAAATTCATAAAACGAAATTGATATTGAAATTCATACCTGGATAATCTGAAGACAACTCGGTCATGATAATTTGGAATTGACGAAGGTTGTTGCCGACTTGACATTCCTAAAGACGATCGAACCAGTGGTTTTTTGTTTCTTGTCATTAGCTTGAAACTTGTTCCTTTCTCTCGACAGTACTGCAACTTGGTCTTCCAATGATTTGATCTTCGACTATAACAAGGGAATGTCGGTATAGTAGCACTCTAGCCACACATTGCATTGGATACATGATGTCTGTTCAGGTTTTGAAAATGCAGGTGAGGGTTTGTTCACATCACCAAGGGTTTCATTATGTAGCTTGATTCCTGGGTAGTTAGGATTGTTCTTTAGGCATGGGGGAAAATTAGATACATAGTCATAGGGTTGCTCAGAGCATAAGCCATGGGAATAAGGGTACTCTCCAGCTAGGAAGCGCTCTATATCATAATTTGAGTCCTCGCTCATAACTATGGGCTTTTGATCGACCTTAGTCTTAGGTTTATTCCGAGCAAGTCTCGATATCAATCGAGTGTTTTTCTTACCCTTGTTGTCGACAGTAGGATTACCCTTGACTCTCTTATTCATAGGCTTCTTAGCAACCTCAATCATGTCTTTTGTGCATGGGTTAGTTAGGGTATTGGGTAGGTCGATATCAGGGAAAACTAAGGGTTTGGCAGGGGGAAGTAGGACATGGAAAGGCATGGGTGGCCTGACCATAGTCTCACTAACCACAGACTTGTCGATTTGGACGGGCTTTGAATCAACAAAGCCATTTCGAGATAGAAAAGATTGGCAATTATCGTCGTGAAGGTTTAAATGGTGGACGACGATGAGTCAAATGAAACCATGGTGGAACAAGCTACTATCGACCTTCTCTCGTTTAAACATCTTTGACATTTTGTAAATACTATGTAGGATGTAAAATGCCATGTTCAATGGATAGCCCATGAAATTCATTAACAGTCGGAGCTGATAGAGAAAAACCAATCAATACTGACCTTCACAGGTCACAAATTGTTTAACCATTATCAAAAGATCATTCCACATGGGTTTAAGTGTGGAAATAGGCATACCTTTTTCATAGGACGTAACCTTTCATGATACGAAGAGTAATGTCCATGACACCTCATCAACTTTGGAGTTTTTAAACCATCGTTGGCCCATGGTTGCTAGTCCTGTAGCAGAGCTAATGAATTCTTCATTGAGTTCAAGTTGAATATCACCTACTTTATCCCTACACCCATCAAAGGTAAGGGCTAATTTTTGTGCAAAAAAAATATTGAAACCCTCGAACCTCTGTATAAACGTGAGCCAACCACTGTCCTCTAAATCCTTACAGGCATCGTCGAATAGTAACAGGACTTGACTACCATTTGGTTCTATTCGCACCACCGGTGCCATAGACAGGAGCACACAGTGAGCGATGTGAATGGGCTAGGGTTTGAACACAGCCTACGTGGGGGCAGAACTCTAGCAGGCTTACCCGAAACTAGCCAACGTGAAACCGGGATAGGGGGAAGACAATAATGACATATCGTGCGAAGGTGGTGGAGCTAGTTCACTACATGCAAGATAGTCATATCTACAGTACAACTGCTAGTGCAAATATCTATTCAAACCACTATTGTATAGGTTAACAATTATTCCATTCAATCAATCAATGAAATTAATGGTAAGTGGATTAAACATTTGCGCGAGCAAAAGTTATATTTTCAAAACCAAAGCAATGAATCAAATTCACACCAAGGGTTAATTTATATGTACTATGTGTTGTATGAAACGATTTACCAAGGGTCTTTCCACAACACAAATGTGTTTTTAATAAACCAATGTGCCAAGTGAATCCATCAAAGAACATATAAATCCAATCACCAATGCATCACAAACTCAATCACTCATGAAGCGAAACTGTATAATCAATCAAAGAATGCCAAATGAGTACAAATCAAGGGGTCTTTCCAATTGTATAATGATAAGTAAATTAGAAATGCAATTAGCATAAAGATCAGAGTGATCATAGAAATCCAGTGACGATTTAAATGTGACTTAGAAAACCAAGTTTTTACGCTTGCAATCGTGAAAATGAAAACCAAGGTAAGTGCACGAAGGCATGAAATAATAGTGTCGTTTAATTGCAAATATTGCGATGAAAATCAAGGGTTGAAAAACACTCCTGTAGGCAGCTTATAAGGATAGTATAAAAATTTGAATTGGCTGCCAACAATGGCGACACACTGGTAGAAATAGTTATCACTACGACAAGAACAAATTCAGATTAGAATAATAAGAAAAATTCTAACTCAAAAACAACAACTAGAAAACCGTATAAACATCATCATTAACCAAATATTCCAACAGTATTTAAAGGATGAAAACTGATAACAGTATTAAGAAAAGTGAGTCATGATATTAAAGATAAAATATCCAATACTATTGACACAGACACTACTGTCAGCAGGCATCCATAGCCTCGACATGGTTTCCATTTAACCCACTTTGATATCCGTATCCTTCCAAGAAGTTCTAGATCAGAATAAAGGACAAATTAAGGTCAAGAGGTTTCTTATTTGCAAATTTTCATATACTTGACATTGCTTCGCTGCCAGCAGGCCTGTTCAATACCCCGACGAAGTTGTATTGGTGTCATGCATGCATTTACCCAATGCCAATAGACATGTTCAGTATCCCAGCGGGTTTACAAGCACTTTCCACAGCTCTTTTATTGAATTTTTTTTTTTTTTTTTTGAAGACATATAGTCGAGCAGGGTGACGCTGAAAAATATGATATTTTAACATATTTTTTTACAGACCTTATCAGAATATTTTTAGAACTGTCCTCCAGTAAGATCTAGAGATGGTTTATTTACAGAACCAAACTTCTAAGGTAGGGAGACATCTTCTATGTCATTCCCTTAAGGAAAAGAGACAGCGTAATTAAATAATAGATGATCATGATAGGCTTTACTCAGAGATTGAAATCAGTTCACTTCTTTCAAACAACAAACTTTTTTCAATACAGATGTAAATTTCACGAGTATATAATCGATGCTTATACAATTTTTCAGCAGTCATTTTAGTGAAGGAATTTTCTGTCTTCTTTGTCTGAATAGTTCAACATGCAGGTACATGTATTTCAAAAACAAAAACTGATAAGTGCAAAGGAGAAATCAAAACCAAAACAACAAAAGAAAAGAAAAAAAAACCAAAATATGTACATAATATACAAAGAGTCGTCATCAAGCAAAGTATCTTTTCAGGGCTTGGCCATTCACTGGATAGGTGTCATGATGCCCTTCTAGATTATGCAATCGGAAAGAGCTGGGACCCAACTTCTCAGCAATTAAAAATGGTCCAAGCCATAAGTTTTGAAATTTCGTATGCTCTCCCTTTCCCTCATGTGGATTTTCCCATTTTAGGACGAGATCACCTACTTTGGAATTCCTATCAGAAGTAGAGTTAGAATCGAACCAGCTTTTGAATACTAGTTGATGTTGATCTAACTTACGTTTAGCTTGAGCTCTTACCTCTTCTAGCTTCATCAAATTGTTAATTCGGTTTTCCAAAGGGGGACAGTCTTCTTCTTGGATTTTCTGTGACACCTGAAGTGAGGGAAGAAGAATGTGTGGGGGCAGAATTTCTTCTCTGCCATAAACGAGAAAGAAAGGAGAGTTACCTATAGCATATTTTGGTGTTACCCTATCAGCCCATAGCGCATTTAACAGTGCATTGTGCCATTTTTTGTGATTTCCAGCCACCGTTCTCTTGATGATTTTAATCAAATTCTTATTTGTTGATTCTGCTAAACCATTGCCCTGGGGGTAATAGCTAGCAGAATACTTCAATTTAATTCATTTTTCCAAAGAAAACTCACTCATCTCAAGAGAGGAAAAATAAGAGGTGTTATCGAATACTAAACAGTCAGGGATACCAAAACGAGTGATAATATTCGAATTTAGAAAGGAAATTATTTGACTGGTATTCACAGTTCTTAATGCGGCAGCTTCAGAGCACCGGGTAAAGTAATCTATGGCTATTATGATAAATGTATGTTGTTGTGAGGATAGGGGGTTAATTGGACCTATGATATCAAGGCCCCACTGCTGAAAAGGAGAGTCTACTGAAAGGGGATGCAAAGGAAAGGTTGGTTTCTGTAAATGCCTTGATGCTTTCTGACAAATAATACATGTACAACACAAGGCATGGGCGTCTCTAAAAAGTGTGGGCCAGTAATAACCAGCTGTCAAAACCTTATGAGCAGTGGTGTCACCACCAAAATGACCACTAGCTTCTCCTGCATGCAAATCTAGTAAGACTTTTTCTACTTCGTCCTTCTCAAGACAACGCATCAGTACACCATCAAAATTTTGTCAAAACAGGATACCATTAACCAAATGAAAGGAGGTAGAATTTAATCTCAACGATCTTATTTTAGTGGGATCCAAATGATAGGGGGAGGACCCATGTTCAAGACAAAATTTTATATCGTCATACCAAGGACTAACAGAGTTTTGTGTGCAATAGATTACATTTTGATCGTGTTGTCCTAGGTTTGACGTATCGCTTTCTTCTTGTTGTCCTGCTGCTAAATCAACAACTAGATTACATAACCCTTGGCCTCTCACTATTTGAGCTGGGGTAATTTCTATGGCGTACTCCTGCATAAAAGTAACCCAGTTAGCCCTCTTTTCTCCTAGTTTTTTCTTCACTAACATGTTCCTGACGACTGGGTACGGAACAATAATCTTTGTCCTAGATTTCAAAAGATAGGACCAGAAATGCTTGACTTCTTTGAAAACAACGTAGGCTTGTTGATCTACCGCTGGGTAATTAAGTTCAGCGCCTTTGAAAATAGAGCTCATAAATGCAATGGGTACTTCATTGTTCTTGGCGTTCTTTTGAGATAGGATGGTGGCATAGGAACGATCAGAAGAAAAAGTGTAGAGCGTAAATTCTTGAGAAAAGTCGGGGCTCATGAGAGAAGGAGCGTCTATTATGGCCTTCTTTATTGCGTTAAAAGATTGATTTTCTAGGGGTCCCCAGTGATATTGGGTGTCTTTCTTAATCAAATTTTGTAAAGGCTTGACCATTTCGGAGAAACTGGGGACAAATCTACTCACAAAGTTAATCTGGCCTAAGAAAGACTGCATAGATTTTTTGGAAGTAGGAGGGGGAGTTTTGAGACAAAATGATTCTTTTCGGGGTCGATAATCATCCGTTTACTTGACACAATAAATCCCAAGAGTTTACCCTATTCTACAACAAAAATGGATTTTTTAGGATTCAAGGAAATGTCGTATTTACGACATCGTTGTAGAACGGATCATAAATGAGCTAGATGATCGATTTTGTTTTTAGAAAAATAGTAACATCATCTAGGTAAACTACGACGAACTGATTGATTAAGCCTTGGAAAGTGATTTCCATCACTCTCTAGAAAGTAGCACTGGCATTAATCAATCCAAAGGGCATTTTTCGATAAGTGTAAGTGCCCCATGGAGTGCGGAAGGTGGTTTTAAGTTGGTCTGGAGGAGACATTAGGAATTGGTTGTACCTCGAGAAACCATCCAATAAGGATAGTCTCTCAGAACCAGATACCTATTGAAGGATCTGTTCCATAGGTGGGACAGGATAGTTTTCTTTATCCGATGCTCTATTAAGGTTTCGGAAATCGACGCATAGTCGAATTTCCTCACTTTTCTTCAGAACAGGGACAAGGTTAGAAACCCATTGAGTGTGCCTAACTGGAAAAATTATCTTAGCATTTAGGAGCTTGTTCAATTCTTTTTTAATGGTCGGTTCGAGCTTAGGGTGCATTTTTCTCAATTTTTGTTGAAAGGGTAAGGTTTGGGGTNATGATTTTAATCAAATTCTTATTTGTTGATTCTGCTAAACCGTTGCCCTGGGGGTAATAGCTAGCAGAATACTTCAATTTAATTCCTTTTTCCAAAGAAAACTCGCTCATCTAAAGAGAGGAAAAATAAGAGGTGTTATCGAATACTAAACAGTCAGGGATATCAAAACGAGTGATAATATTCGAGTTTAAGAAGGAAATTACCTGACCGGTGTTGACAGTTCTTAATGTGGTAGATTCAGACCATCGGGTAAAGTAATATGTTGTTGTTATGATAAACTTATGTTGTCATGAGGACAGGGGGTTGATTGGACCTATGATATCAAGGCCCCATTGCTGAAAAGGAGAGTCTACTGAAACGGGCTGCAAAGGAAAGGCTGGTTTCCGTAAATGCCCTGATGCTTTCTCACAAATAATACACTTACGGCACAAGGCTTGGGCACCTCTAAAAAGCATGGGCCGGTAACAACCATCTCTCAAAACCTTATGAGCAGTGGTGTCACCACCAAAATGACCACCAGCTTCTCCTGCATGCAATTCTAGTAAGACTTTTTCTGCTTCATCCTTCTCAAGACAGCGCATCAGTACACCATCAAAATTTTGACGAAACAGGATACGATTAACCAAATGAATGGAGGCATATTTTAATATCAATGCTCTTATTTTAGTGGGATCTAGATGACGGGGGGTTGACCCATGTTCAAGACAGAATTTTATATCGTCATACCAAGGACTGACAGAGTTTTGTGCGCAATAGATTACATTTTGATCGTGCTGTCCTAGGTTTGATGTATCGCTTTCTTCTTGTTGTCCTGCTACTGAATCAACAACTAGCTTGCATAACCCTTGGCCTCTCAATATTTGAGCTGGGGTAATTTCTATGTCATACTCCTGCAAATAAGTAACCCAGTTAGCCCTCTTTTCTCCTAGTTCTTTCTGCACTAACAGGTTCCTGACGGCTGGGTACGGAACAATGATCTTCGTCCTAGATTTCAAAATATAGGACCGAAAATGCTTGACTGCTTTGAAAAAAGCGTAGGCTTGCTGATCTACCATTGGGTAATTAAGTTCAGCGCCTTTGAAAGCAGAGTTCATAAAGGCAATGGGTACTTCATTGTTCTCGGTGTTCTTTTGAGTTAGGACGGCGGCGTAGGAACGGTCAGAAGCAAAAGTGTATAGCGTAAAGTCTTGAGAAAAGTTGGGGCTCATGAGAGAAGGAGCGTCTATTATGGCCTTCTTTATTGCGTTAAAATCTTGATTTTGTAGGGGTCCCCAGTGATATTGGGTGTCTTTCTTAATTAAATTTTGTAAAGGCCTGACCATTTCGGAGAAACTGGGGACAAATCTTCTCACAAAGTTTATCTGGCCTAAGAAAGACTGCATAGACTTTTTGGAAGTAGGAGGGGGAAGTTTCGTGATAACCTGAGTCCTTTCGGGGTCAATAATCATTCCTTCGCTCGACACAATAAATCCCAAGAGTTTACCCTGTTATACTGCAAAGATGGTTTTTTTAGGATTCAAGGAAATGTCGTATTTACGACATCGCTGTAGAACAGCTCGTAAATGAGCTAGATGATTGGTTTTGTTTTTAGAAAAAATAGTAACATCATCTAGGTAAACTACGACGGACTGATTGATTAAGCCTTGGAAAGTGATTTCCATCACTCTCTGGAAAGTAGCACCGGCATTAATCAATCCAAAGGGCATTTTTCGATAAGTGTAAGTGCCCCATGGAGTGCGGAAGGTGGTTTTAAGTTAGTCTGGAGGAGACATTAGGACTTGGTTGTACCCCGAGAAACCATCCAATAAGGATAGTCTCTCAGAACCAGATACCTATTGAAGGATTTGTTCCATAGGTGGGACAATATAGTTGTCTTTATC
Organism: Picea glauca; assembly: GCA_000966675.3. Classification (NCBI taxonomy): domain Eukaryota; kingdom Viridiplantae; phylum Streptophyta; class Pinopsida; order Pinales; family Pinaceae; genus Picea; species Picea glauca. Next base: position 2,413 of record JZKD02S0456238.1, on the reverse strand, counting down.
CGATGCTCTATTAAGGTTTCAGAAATCGACGCATAGTCGAATTTCCCCACTTTTCTTCCGGACAGGGACAAGGTTAGAAACCCATTGAGTGTGCCTAACTGGAAAAATTATCTTAGCATTTAGGAGCTTGTTCAATTCTTTTTTAACGGTTGGTTCGAGCTTAGGGTGCATTTTTCTCAATTTTTGTTGAAAGGGTAAGGTTTGGGGTTTCATAGGAATGACATGTTGTATGATGTTAGGGTCGAAAGTTTTAAGATCATCATACGNATGATTTTAATCAAATTCTTATTTGTTGATTCTGCTAAACCGTTGCCCTGGGGGTAATAGCTAGCAGAATACTTCAATTTAATTCCTTTTTCCAAAGAAAACTCGCTCATCTAAAGAGAGGAAAAATAAGAGGTGTTATCGAATACTAAACAGTCAGGGATATCAAAACGAGTGATAATATTCGAGTTTAAGAAGGAAATTACCTGACCGGTGTTGACAGTTCTTAATGTGGTAGATTCAGACCATCGGGTAAAGTAATATGTTGTTGTTATGATAAACTTATGTTGTCATGAGGACAGGGGGTTGATTGGACCTATGATATCAAGGCCCCATTGCTGAAAAGGAGAGTCTACTGAAACGGGCTGCAAAGGAAAGGCTGGTTTCCGTAAATGCCCTGATGCTTTCTCACAAATAATACACTTACGGCACAAGGCTTGGGCACCTCTAAAAAGCATGGGCCGGTAACAACCATCTCTCAAAACCTTATGAGCAGTGGTGTCACCACCAAAATGACCACCAGCTTCTCCTGCATGCAATTCTAGTAAGACTTTTTCTGCTTCATCCTTCTCAAGACAGCGCATCAGTACACCATCAAAATTTTGACGAAACAGGATACGATTAACCAAATGAATGGAGGCATATTTTAATATCAATGCTCTTATTTTAGTGGGATCTAGATGACGGGGGGTTGACCCATGTTCAAGACAGAATTTTATATCGTCATACCAAGGACTGACAGAGTTTTGTGCGCAATAGATTACATTTTGATCGTGCTGTCCTAGGTTTGATGTATCGCTTTCTTCTTGTTGTCCTGCTACTGAATCAACAACTAGCTTGCATAACCCTTGGCCTCTCAATATTTGAGCTGGGGTAATTTCTATGTCATACTCCTGCAAATAAGTAACCCAGTTAGCCCTCTTTTCTCCTAGTTCTTTCTGCACTAACAGGTTCCTGACGGCTGGGTACGGAACAATGATCTTCGTCCTAGATTTCAAAATATAGGACCGAAAATGCTTGACTGCTTTGAAAAAAGCGTAGGCTTGCTGATCTACCATTGGGTAATTAAGTTCAGCGCCTTTGAAAGCAGAGTTCATAAAGGCAATGGGTACTTCATTGTTCTCGGTGTTCTTTTGAGTTAGGACGGCGGCGTAGGAACGGTCAGAAGCAAAAGTGTATAGCGTAAAGTCTTGAGAAAAGTTGGGGCTCATGAGAGAAGGAGCGTCTATTATGGCCTTCTTTATTGCGTTAAAATCTTGATTTTCTAGGGGTCCCCAGTGATATTGGGTGTCTTTCTTAATTAAATTTTGTAAAGGCCTGACAATTTTGGAGAAACTGGGGACAAATCTTCTCACAAAGTTTATCTGGCCTAAGAAAGACTGCATAGACTTTTTGGAAGTAGGAGGGGGAAGTTTCGTGATAACCTGAGTCCTTTCAGGGTCAATAATCATTCCTTCGCTCGACACAATAAATCCCAAGAGTTTACCCTATTCTACTGCAAAGATGGATTTTTTAGGATTCAAGGAAATGTCGTATTTACGACATCGTTGTAGAACAGCTCGTAAATGAGCTAGATGATTGGTTTTGTTTTTAGAAAAAATAGTAACATCATCTAGGTAAACTACGACGGACTGATTGATTAAGCCTTGGAAAGTGATGTCCATCACTCTCTGGAAAGTAGCACCGGCATTAATCAATCCAAAGGGCATTTTTCGATAAGTGTAAGTGCCCCATGGAGTGCGGAAGGTGGTTTTAAGTTAGTCTGGAGGAGACATTAGGACTTGGTTGTACCCCGAGAAACCATCCAATAAGGATAGTCTCTCAGAACCAGATACCTATTGAAGGATTTGTTCCATAGGTGGGACAATATAGTTGTCTTTATCCGATGCTCTATTAAGGTTTCAGAAATCGACGCATAGTCGAATTTCCCCACTTTTCTTCCGGACAGGGACAAGGTTAGAAACCCATTGAGTGTGCCTAACTGGAAAAATTATCTTAGCATTTAGGAGCTTGTTCAATTCTTTTTTAACGGTTGGTTCGAGCTTAGGGTGCATTTTTCTCAATTTTTGTTGAAAGGGTAAGGTTTGGGGTTTCATAGGAATGACATGTTGTATGATGTTAGGGTCGAAAGTTTTAAGATCATCATACG
>JZKD02S0456237.1:254682-283982 GCA_000966675.3 Picea glauca | reverse complement strand
AACGAGGTATTTAACCTATTATGAAAATTGTTATGTAGATTTAATTTGTGATGCAAATTGTTATGGAAAATGTTATATTATTTATCAAAATCTGGGAGTGAATATGCTAGAGTAAACAAATTTTTAGTAAATTTCAAAATTTCCGCACTGTTTAATTCATGGTAGTTTTAATGAAATCCCTGTTTTAATTCATGGTAGTTTTAATGAAATCCTGGTCCCTACAAATCTTGTAATAAAATCCATTGTCACCACTTCCCACTTCCACTTAGGAATGGGTAAAGGTTGCAACAACCCTGCTGGGTACCCATGCTCAGCTTTAACTTTCTGGAACTTCATACATCTGGCGATGTATTCGACGATCTCTCTCTTCATACCCGACCAAAAGTAATGGCTCTTGACCACTGCTATTGTTTTCTGATATCCAGGGTGCCCTGCATAAGGCACATTATGCATCTCCTACAAAATCATCTGTTTCAAGCACTGTACATTGGGTACAAAAATTATGTTCTTGTACAACAATATTCTATCTATATCCAATTTATAAATTTACATCTTCTGTGGCATCTTACCCTGCTATAGCTTGGCTACCAATTCTCCGTACTGTAGATCTACATTTGCAGCCTCTAGAATTATGCTTTTAATATTAGTCTGATACATGCTAATGGTTGTAGCATGTAATTCATGCACCCTCCTACTGAGTGCATCAACCACTTTATTCTCCTTTCCTTTGATATGCTTGATCTCAAAGTCATACTCACATAGAAATTCCAGCCGCCTACTTTGTCTAGCGTTTAAGGTTGGCTGATCAAACAAATATTTCAGACCGTTTTGGTCTTTTCTCAATTCAAATATCCTTCCCATGAGGTAGTGTCTCCATTTCCTCAGAACGTGAACGATTGCTGCCAACTCCAAATCGTGAGTGGCATGATTCTTTTCATTCTCTTTCAACTTCCTGGACTCATAATAGATTACAAATCCATTTTGACTGAGAAATCCTCCTAGCCCTTCTTTACACGCATCATTGCATACTATGAAATATGCATTTGGATCTGCAATCCTTAGGATTGGAGCACTGGTTAACATCTTCTTCAATTGCTAGAAACTTTCCTCACATCCCTCTATCCAGTGAAATTTTTTCCCCTTTCTTTGTAAGGAAGTGATAGGGTGAGCTATCCTGGAAAACCCTGTGATGAACCTTCTATAATAACCAACCAATCCCATGAAGGATCTAACTTTCATTACATTCCTTGGCACTGACCATTCTCTAATGGATTCAATCTTCTCAGGGTTTACCGCTATCCCATCCTTCGAGATAATATGTCCCAAGTAATGGATCCATTCCTAATAAAATGAGCACTTGCTCAGCTTGGCATACAGTTGGTGCTCTCTTAGCACCTGGAACACCATCCTCAAATGTTATTTGTGTTCTTCTTCGGTCCTGGAATACACTAGAATGTCACCCAGGAAGACGATGAAAAACTTGTCTAGATAGTCCCTAAATACTCCATTCATCAAGATCATAAAAACAACGGGTGCATTTGACAGTCCAAACAACACCACTATGAACTCGTAATGACCATACCTTGTTCTAAAGGCAGTGTTGTTGATGTCTTCATCTTTTATTCTTACTTGGTGATATCCTGATCTTAGATCTACTTTCGAAAAGATATTTGCATCCTTCAACTGATCGAAGAGATCATCAATCCTCGGCAGAGGATACTTGTTCTTCACAGTTACTTTGTTCAATTTCCTGAAATCAATGCACAATCTCAGCATTTCATCCTTATTATTTATGAACAGGACCGGGGCACCCCAAGGTGACACGCTTGGGCGTATATACCCCTTCTTCAGAAGTTCTTCAAGTTGTAGTTGCAACTCTTTCAGTTTTGGCGCACTCATCCTATACGGAGCCTTTGACACTGGAGCTGCTCCAAGCATCGAGTTTATAGAGAAATCGATATCCCTTTTTGGAGGTAGTCCAAGTAATTCATGGAATATATCTTTGAACTCTTTAAGTACCTCATGATCCTCAATACTTGACACCTTATCCTTAGGCGTTTCCCCCCCATGGGCTGAAAATAAATGACACCCTTTTCTGTAGCACTTCTTCAGCTGCATTGCTGAGATTTCTCTAACAGTAATAGCTCTAGGAATTCCTTGGATGACTCTCTGATTCCCTTATTCATCTAAGCAAGTGAATGCCTTGTTCCGACAGTCCAAGATGGAATGGTGCTGGTCCAACCAGTCCATCCCAATTAGACAATCATAAGAGCCTAACAACATAATGTTCAAATCGACCTTCGTGCTCAGTCCATTCATGTCTACAGGACAAGACTTGACTAACTCCGTGACTTTCCTCTTGGTTCCTATAGCTAGCTTCACTAACCAAGAATTTTCATGTTTTCTTCTTATCAAATGCAAACTTTCTACCACTCTAGGGTCTATATAATTATGGCTAGCCCCTGAATCAACTAAAATAGTAAATGGTTGGTTTTTGATCATACCTTCTACTTCAATCATGTGCGACTGATACTCAACTTGCTTATTTTCCAGGGCCTCATAGATCCTTGGCATTCTACTGCCCATGTCCTCCACTGTTTCAGCTTGTTGAACATTATTGACAACTCTTTCTTTACCATTTTTATGGGGACAATCTCTGTACTTGTGGTTCTCTTTACAACCCCAACATTGAATGGGCATATGTCTCAGCCTTTATTCTCCCACTTCTGCCATCCTCGGCTCTCTAAACGATGGATGTCCTTGAGGACTATTTCTGAAAAAGGGAGGTTTGTTTCCCTTCTGCCTCTATTATTTCTTAAACCTCTTCTGGTCAACCCAAGCCTTCCGAAAGGTAGGATTTTCTCTTTGTTGTTCATATAAGCATTTCTCTCTTATTATTGTTTCTTCCATAGTCTTAGGATCATCATACTGAATCTTATCCCCAATAGGAGGTGGTAATTTACTCAGGTACCTCTGAATCTTGGCAGACTCATCCTTGATGAACGGAACATACTTCAGTAATTCCAAAAACTTTCATTCATACTCATCCATGGTCTGGTTGTCTAGCTTGATTTCAAAGAACTCTTTCATCTTTTTGTCATAATATCTTTTAGTTAAGTATTTCCTCTCGAAATACCTCTTGAATTCTTTCCATGTGATGTCCCTTTCCTTGATGCGCTACACTTACACAAGTTGATCCCACCACATGGATGCCTTTCCCTTTAGTTGATACATGGAAATCCTATCCTCTGCATGATTGGAATGATTCTGTAGTTGAAAGTATTTCCTCATACCCAACAACCAAGTTTCAACATCTTCCTCCTTCTTATGTTCTCCATCGAACGTTGGAGGCTTGATTTTGTTCAATTCTCCTTTCAATTCATCCATCCTAGATATCTTGTGCTTTCTGGTAGGATATGTGCTTGAACTACTATGTGCTTCCCTACTGGAATGCTTTGGGGAGCGACGATGATGTCTGCTACCACTCCTCGATCTTCTTTTTCTCTCAGGGGTCCTACGACTCCCTGTTTTTCTTGTGTCACTCTCCTTTTCCAATTTCCTTTCTATTCTTTCCAGGTTCTTCAACATATTTAAGTTGAATTCACCTTGCTGATCCCTAACCCTCATGAGATTTTGGCTATCGTCTCGGTGATCCTGAGCATCTTTCTGCAATATTTCAGTGATTTTCATCACATGTCCTTCCTTATCCAATTCTCTTCCATGCCCATTGGAGTTTGATCCTTCGACACCCAAGTTGACATTCCTTCCTTCTCTTTCATTCTCTAAATTGGAAGCAATCTACACCTCTTCCATTTCTATACTCGGCGTTGATTCATGGATTTCCTAACACTCGTTGAACTCTGCACACACAACATGCAGTCAACCAAAGTTTGTCAGGCCTTAAACCCTTAATAAAACTACAACATTCATAAACCAACACGAATAAGAAAACGTTTTGATTCACGAATTTTCTGAGCTCTGTTTGGCTCTACAATTTCTGGTGATAGCCCCCATTTTTCTTAGTCCCCAACCCATGCATCCACGGTCCATGATCAAATGCTAAATCGCTAGGTGCTACAAGGCTCTTCAAATGAAACTTCAAGTTTCATGGTTTCGGGGCTTCAGGTTTTCAGGCTTCGAGATTTCGGGGCTTAGGGATTTCGGGTTTCGGAATTTTGATCCTGGAGGTTCTTGCACTCGCTTCCCTCTCCAACTCCCAACTTCAGAAAATTCTCTTTCCTTATCCTCTGGGCCCACAACACAGCTGTCACCCACAACCACACTGACATGTGGCACGTTCAGGAGGGTCCACATCACCTTCAACGACGTCAGCAGGTCCCACCATGCTCACTTTTCTTTTCGACCCACTGACATGTGGTAGACACCCATGTGTCCACATCCATTCCAAGTGAAATCCAATGATTAGACCTCTCTCAGATCTACAACGTAGATAATTTCAGTGTTTCAGGGTTTCGAGCATTAGGAATTCGTGCATCTACACATCTCGAACTTCCGTTTGCCAAAATTATGAAATTACGATCTATTCATCTACTTGATCCAACAGTCAAGTTCCTCTCCTACGATCTACGATGTAGATCATTTTAGGATTTTAGGGTTTTGGTTTTCGATAACCGAGAGTTCACCATGCAGGGACTTAAAATATCTTGTCACTTCAATCCTCAAATTCTGATATGGAAATTCATGTATGAGATCAACGACTATGAGCCTCCCCTGATCCGTTGGTCCATATCTCTCCTACACTTACACCTATCAAGGCTCTTCATCCCTAAATTCCTCGCTAGTTGGCTGGATCTAACAACTCACAGGATTTTGGTACTTTTTCCTGTAAGTGCTCCACCGTCCGATTCCACCCTTGTTAATCTCTTTCACGATTCGAAACTTGGAGTGACCAAGAATTTGGCCTGTGCTCCAAGTTCATGATCCCTGAATTCACGAAATGACCCAATGGTTCAAACCCACCACGATCAATGAACCACATTTATTCTGTATCCTAGGGTGGTGAGTTTCTCCATCCACTAACCACCTTGCAACTTTTGGCCATCTTACGGCCCTCACAATTTCGCGAGTTCTCCACAGAGAATTCTGACTATCCAACTCTACTTTTGAAGGACTTCTGTCCAATGAATTGGTACCCTCCTTCGGAACCTTCATCTACTTGATCCAACACTTCTGGTGTGGAGTTCTCTCTCTTCCTGTGGCCATATACCACACCTGTTGTAGTTTTATAATACCGCTACACCTCCTGAGCTTTGTAACATGGTCAAGTAGCTCATTGACACTCAGAAACATTTTGGGGTCTGAAATTAATCCTCCAGACACAATTTCCTTCTCAAAACTTCGGTTCAAAGACCACTTGTTCGGCCCATCTAGGCTCAACATTGAAACCAGGCTCTGATACCAAACTGTAATGCTCCCTGGGTCGTCATTTCACTGGCTGGGCAAACACTACTGTGTGGAACAACATCATTCTCATACTTAATTAATAACATGCATTTAAATCAAATTAAACACATTTAAATCAGAGTAAGCACAAGATTATTACTAACATAAATAATCCCTAGCATTAACAATAATTCATATGCACAACAAAATACATGATACATATAAGCATTACATGCATGCAAAACATAATATTAAGCAAAAGATGATACTTATCTTTGAAACCATGGTAATTCCACCAACCATATGCAGGCCTTCCATGAATCTCCCAACCTTAGACCACACTGCTCATCATGCTCAGCAGTGGGTCACCCCCGAGATGGGACTAAGCTCCACCCAAGGAAAGGAATCCTAGTCTAGGCTGAGGTTATAGGGAAAACTGCAGAGAATGGATGGAAGGATTCTTCCTAAGATGCCTTCTTACGCCCACTACTCATGGAATCTCATTCCCCACATGCCCATTTCACCCAGGAATATACACCTTCACAAGAACATTCCATCAGTGCTTCACCTCCCTCTCCGGGTCTCGATAGGCCGGATTAGGAAGTCTTAGAGCTCCATAGCTGGTGCTGGACTCTCTCTGGAAGAATACCACTTCCCAGCAGACTCTCTCACCTGGAGAGAGATGCTCACAGGCCTTACAACTTGCCTCTTCAACCACGAGCCTGACAACCCACTTCTTCAACCAGTTTCAACCCAATTTCTGTAAGGCAAGGATAACAACAACAACAACTAAACAATTCCACTCAGGAAAAACAGAAGGTGGCAACCCAAAGACAGTTCAGGTACATACTCAACTCTACAAGAGAGAATAGGCTGGGCTCACAGTGTACACAGGTGACACGGCTCAATCCATGGGTTTGCCACTGGTTTCAGGGTGCGTGACAAGGAATTAATGCATAGGTCGAACACAGACTCAAATAGTTCAGATGAATGATACCTCGGATTCTCAGGAAAACATTACAGTTTTCCAGTTTCCAAGCTGCGTGAGAGTATGCAGAGGTTGAATACAGGGGCCACATGATTCACGGTTCAAACAATCGACGGTTGAATGAAGGAGGAACCCCCAACACGTCTCACTTCTCTGGTTTTAACTGCATGCGCTTGGGTCGACACATGTCACCCATGATGCTGCATGCACTCCATCAACATGCATTCCTCTCCCAGAACTTAGGACAAAACAAACATTTCACATGGCTTTTGGAATAATATTAAAATATTATTCCCAAGGACTTAAGCCCCTAGGCTCAACACTTAGCTTCTCTTTCCCACCTTCTAGCCCCCAATCCCTTACCCATTCTATGGAAGCTTAGTCCCCCATCACTCATTCATCATGGCCGGTTTGCACGCAGTGGTGTTTATATTTTTTTATTAATGTTTTGTATGATTACATATACAAAAGAATGCTCCCGGCCTTAACACTTAGGCTCTCTGGCCTAATAACACATAATCCCACCATCTTATATAAACTTGGCTCACAAACCTATAAAACATAATTACAATTCATAATGCAAGATTTATACTTCATAGACATGATTTACAACACGGCTCGACCTTGGGGATATTACAGTAAGGTGTGTTCTCCTGATGATGTATCTTGATTTCTTTTTTCATAGCTTGGATTGTACTGTTGATAAAATATTTCCCTGATCACTCAACAAGATTCTAGGACATCCAAATCTGGTCACCACGTTCTCAAAGAGAAACCGCACTGCAGTCCTTTACTGGGGCTGCTTCTTCCCATTTGATTAAGTATTTTGTCGCAGTGATGATGTATCTAGCTCTTGACCTCCTTGCTGGTGTATTAATGGGTCCAATGAAATCCAGAACCCATTTATCAAATACCTATAGAGTTACTTGGGGCATAAGTGGCATTTCATCCCTTTTGGATGGTTTTCCCACCCTCTGACAGACATCACAGGTATGATAATATTCCTCTATGTCATTATGTACTGCAGGCCACCATAATCCTGCACACAATACCTTCTGTGTTGTAGATTTTATTTCATAATTACCTCAAGCTATTCCTTCATGTTCTTCTACTAACACCATGTAGCGTTCATGCTCCATCACACATCTTCTCAGAATTCCATCTATACCTAACTTGTATAAATGACCTACAATCAAATGATATTTTGCAATGCACACTACCAACTGTTTTTTTCTGTGTGATAGTAAATTCCTTGGGATCCATTCATGTTCTAAAAAATCCAACAATTTTAGCAAAATAATCATCAACAATTTGAATAGAAAATAATTTAGCATCAGGAAAATTCTCATCCAAGTTCTTTCACTCCTCTCCATTAATAATTCTTGATAGATGATCTGGTCCTATATTTAGCTTCCCTAGTTTTACTATGATTCAAAAATAATATTCCTGAAACAATAACAACCATCTACAGATCCTTCCCCCCAACAATGGCTTGTTAACTAGATGCTTCAAAGTGGAATGATCTATAAACATATTAAAATATTGAACCAATAGATAATGCTTGAACTTCTGTAAGGCATATACTATATCTAGACCTTCCCTTTCTGTAGTATTATAGTTCTACTCAAACTCAGATAACTTTCTACTAGAAAAATATATTGGGTGATCAATGTCTCCTTCACCTGGTTGTGCCAAAACTTCTCCAAGTGCAATGGATGAAGCATCCACATGCACATGAAATTATTTTGTCCAATTTGGAAAGTTCAAAATTGGTGTTGTCACCATCTTATCTTTCAATATGTCCAAGCTCTCTTGGCATTCATCATTCCACTGAAACCTGATGTCTTTCTTTAGTAACTTTTCCATGGGCGCAATAATCTTTGTGTAGCCCTTTATGAATTTCTTGTAGTACCTTGTGTGGCCTAATGCTTCTCTCAACTGGTGCACTGACTTTGGTGGTGGTAAATTGACAATAACAAAAATCTTTGCAAGGTATACTATCAAGCCTTGTTTGCATATAATGTTTCCAAGTAGGATGCCAAATGGTGTACTAAATATACATTTCTTAATTTTCAAGGAAATCAGACATTGCCTACATCTTTCTAACATTAACCTCAAAATTTCTACATGATCCTTCAATAAACTGAATACTGTCCAATCATCAAGATAAGCTTCTAAAAACTTGTGTATAAAATCCTTGAATGCAACTACTACTACTATGGAAAATTTTGTTGGTGAATTCTTTAAACCAAATGGAATTACTATATACTAATATAACCCCCACTCTGTTGCAAATGTGGTTTTGTACCTTTCCTTCAGAGCAATTCGGATTTGATGGTACCCTGAAGGAGTAGACTTCATTTCCTCCTACATTCTATGAAGGAGTAGACTTCATGTCCTCCTACATTCTATGAAGGAGTAGACTTCATGTCCTCCTACATTCTCTAGCACCTCATCTGTAAATGGAGTAGGAAAAGAATTATGCAAGCATCCATCATTTAACTTTATGATATCCACACATATCCTAATCCCTCCAGTCTTCTTTTATTCGACCACTATTAGAATAATCCACTCTAATTCTTCCATAGGCTCTATGATTCATGAGTCTAGTATTATGTCAAGTTCTTCCTTAACCTTCTGCTTATAGATAACGTTTAATTTGTATAGTCTCTGTCTTACTGGTCCTGCATCTGGTATGAGGGGTATATTCATCTCTCCAAGTTCTCCTACTACCCCTTTCATCTTTGAAAATGTGGCTGGGAATAAGTCACTATATTCACACAGTAATTCAATTATATTTTTCATTGTCTCACCATCCCAGTAATCTCCAATGCTGGTTATATTGGGCTTCTCTTTAGTCCCAATATTTACCTTTTTAATATTCATAGGTGCAGTTAATTCTTGTGATTGTAAATGGGGTCCTTCCAACCCTCTTTCTCCTTCTCCTTATATTATATGTATGTCACATGGGTTGTCTTCTACTTCTTCATCCTATGTGACCTGATAACAATAAACTAATTCTTCAAGTGTTTCTTTTCTATAATATCTGTCTACTGTTACTGTATCTACCCCATACTCTTCAAATATCTTTTTTTTCGTCCTCTATAATGCGAGATCCACCCATGGATTCTCACTTTCAAATGCAAAGGTCCTAATAAAGTTTTGCTACACTACATCTCAACTCAGAGTTTCTCTGCGCAGTTCCTGTTCCTTATACCAATTACTTGGTATTCCCTCTAAGGTATGAAGAAAGTAATGCGTCCATTCTCTTGGTGGTGCCAATCTCCAGTTAGTGACACAGTCATTTATATGATGTCTTGGGTTCCTTTTTCCATCATACTTTTGTAAGGGTCTATCTTGCTGACTCCTAGAAAATATTATGCGCATCAGTTTCTTACACTAATATTGGTCTCGAATTACCTCCTTATGCACACCCGACCATCGTGCATGTGTATCCCTTAGTGCTATATCCAACACTAATAATCTATGACTATCCAAAACCTATGATTCAAACTTTGTTAGGAAGTTTTCTAAGTTATCCTCTTCAGTAAATGTGGGAAACTATGTTACTTTTGTTCCAACCCATCTTGATGCGTGTGTAATTATGGCACACCTCCTAGTATAGACTTGATGCATTCTTTGCTGCCATTTTCTACTCCATTATCTGAATCTGACACATCAAAATTGATACTCCTTCAAATGAGTACTCCATTTGTAGTTGGATTCACATAGTATTCCTCTTGCGTAGTAGTTCTATACAACTGGTTTACATTATCCCCTAGAACATTGTCAGGAACATGTTCTATATATCTTTCAAAATCTGAGGGATCTAAAGGTGCTACTACCCTAAAGTTCCCAGCTTCAAATATCATCTTTCTAGTATTTAAATTAATTATAAACTGATTATCAAAGGCCCAATCAATTCCCAAAAGTGATGGAAATGGTATAGATTCATCCACCATATCCATTACTTCAAATCTCTTATTGTGCACACACTATCTAGATCCACTATTGTATTCTTCAATCTACCTATGGGAATCACTCTTTACTAGATTTCTAGCTTCAACTGAATATTGGAGTACTCAAGTGTAGGTTCTCCCATTGCTTCCCATGTCTTCTTTGGAAAAATGTTGACATATGATCCTAAGTCTAGGATAACATTTCCATACTAAAGTCTCATATATTTTCATTCAATCTGAACTCTCTACTGGTTCTTTTCTTTTTATGGACCCGATTAATCTTCTTAGGTTTTATTCCTACCCCTTCTTCCATGCTATATTTCTCAAGCATATCTCTAAATAAACCATGGCATTCTTATCATTAAGTAATTTAAATAAATATTCTAGGAAATTATTTAAGTTACTTACTTTCTTTGTTTTCTCTCCTTTGTAAGTATGATCCAAAGACCGAGGCATATAAAAAATAGGAGTATCATACCTCTACACAGTATTTGATGTGGAGGCTTCATTCTCCTTCAAAAATTCCTTCTTTTCTTCTTTGAAAGTTTCCTTTTCCTTCTTTGCATCAAACTACTGTTGTGGTTGAGTTTTCTTTTGAATCCAACATTGATATTCCTTCCTCTGATCCTTTGCATATGATCCTGTCTTCACTCCTCCTCTTGTCACTATATTGATGTTCCTCCCAGGATCCCTTATTTCTACAACAATCCACTGAACATTATGGTTGTTTATATTCATCTTCTCTTGGATCTTCGTCATTAACTTTGGGCAGTCTTCTGTCACATGATCTGTTGGTTGAGGGAAGTATTTGGCATAGTGTCCTGGCTATTGAAAATTATGGAAGATAATAGGCCCTTTTCCTCTTCCCATTCCTCCTCTTCCTTTGCCTATGAATCCTCCTCTATTCCCCCGTGGATCCATGTTCTGTTGATGATATTGTGGTGCCTGATTATACTATGGGGTTTGCTAAAACTATGGAACTAATTCAAATTGTTGCGTGTTGCCAAACTATGGTGCAGTATGTCCTACCATCAACTCAGCCTGCATCCTATATCCATCTGAGGTTCTTTCCTTCATTAACTCTAGAGTTCTAGAATTTTTTTCTTCATGCCCCACTGACTTACAAAATTTACAAAAAGTACTCTTCGGTTTTGTCTTGTACTTTTGCATCATAGGACAATGATAAGGATCATGACCATGTGTCTTGCATATTTCACACCAAGGCCCTCCTGTAGGAAATGGATTTTGTATTCATACTCCTAGATACTACGCAAATTTTGGACACTCATTATTATGATGTCCCTCTTATCTACATAGAGTACAACAAACTGCTTCTCTTTTCTCCCTATTCTTATGCTAGTTTAATTTCACTGTTAAGTTCTTTAGGTATTCCTTGAACTCCTCTATAGCTGGATCTGATTGATTATACTAATTCTCTTCTAACTACACTGCTTCTTGTAGTGCCTCTACCTGGGTTTGAAATTTCTATTGTCTTAGTGGATATTTGAAGTGTGGTAACAAGGAGTTTATAAACAACTGTCTTTGGTGCATGTCTGAAATGGGATACTTCAGTTTACCTTTCAATGTCTTTAACTTTTGATCAATGTCTTATACACATTCTCCTGGTTTTTGTCTAACCTCAATCATCTCATTCATAAACTGATCCTTTGATTTCGGCCTCTAAAACTCCATGATCCATTCCTTCTTGATTTCTGCTACTATTCTTGGTGAACCCCGTGGATGTTTTACTGCTAGACTCATATACCAATCCAACACACGATTTTTGAATGTTATTTCTAACTGTGCTACTTTTGTTGCCTCATCAATGACTCTTTTGGCTTCCCATATTCACTCACACATGAATAGGTGCGTCTCTGGATCTTCTTATCCATCCCCATGAAACTATGGTAATATTATCATTGGATCTATGCCTTCCATTGTTGAATGTGTTGTACTTTCTCCACACGATACTACTATATGTGTACTATTGTTTAGACTTGAACTTCCACTGGTATTTATAATGGTACTTCCACTTGTACCACTACGTGTACTTCTACTAGTACTTTCACTTGTACCCTCACTTCTATTTTGATCTCCTAGCTTCTTTTGACCATCAGTCACTTGTTCTCTAAACAAATATTTCTTTGTTAATGTGTTAATCATACATGGGGTTGTGGGTTCTACATTGATTCTGATCTAGACAAGGGTATCTGATTTCTCATTAGATCTTTCTCATATAGTATTTATTTCATATGTAGTGCACAATATTTATTCAATGTGCTCCACATCACATAGATCCTCTACCTTTTCTTAATCACTCTCCAAGCCTTCCCTCTCGACTACTCCTCTTTTCTTCCTATTCAGCTTATACTGGTAGGGTCTTCCACTGCGTGTCTTTCCTACCTTCTGCATAATTTCCTATATCTCTTATTGATCCATTATAATGGGATATTTCTATTTTTTGCACTCTTCTATATCCATTTCCCCCTTCCATCTCAGACCTTCCTCAGTGTTTCCCTTAAGTCCCCCATGCATGCAGGGTAGTTCAATTGTTTGATTCCATAGTTAATACACCTTTATCATGCAATAATCTATTGATCAAAGTGTACAATGACCTGGTGTACCTTCCCATTGGGCCCTTAAGAAGATCCTTCTCTACTACACTATAATAATTTGATGTATCTACTACAAACTTAGTGATATACCCCACTACAATGTTGTCTAGCCAAAAATATATTACGCATGTGAATTTGTTATTTACCCTTTTCAACTGCGTGATACTTTATTCTGTCCAATCCACTAATCTAAACCTATTCATCGAATGTGTATCTTTCAACTGGTTTATCCACTCTTGCAATAGTGTGGGAAACTCACTAAAGAAACTTTCGTGTATCTCGCTAAATATGTATCTTTCTAGATATTGTCTTGTCTTAAACCTAGAGCTTCTATTATCTTTGTGGGAAAAATCTATTTCCTAAAATTTCAACCATATTTCAATCTCTTCTTTCGTGGGATTCCAACCTACAAACATCCCCTTTCTTAAACCTTCACACTATACTACGTGATACATCCCTCCCAATATAAACTTCTGAGTTCAAACCGACATCAGAACCATTGTTGGGTTACTTGGGATGACCCAGGTTCTAACTATAGGATTACCAAAAAACCCTTCTAACATCGACCCTTTTGGATACCATAAGGAAACATGGTGCACATAGTGCACTGTGCAGTCTCACCCAATATGGCTTCTATGGGTGATCCGAAAAGACCTTTTAAACGACAATGGTTAAGTTATTTTTTTGTATGAGTTAAAGTACCATTTAGGAAACTGATGAATGAGTAAGAATTAAAGAGGAAAATAGAATCCATAAGCTAATATACATATCTGAACATAATCATGAAGAAATAAAAACCATAAAACATCAAAATGATAACAGAGTTCGACAATCTTGCCTATGTCTCCTGGCCTTTGTCTCAATGGGTGAGGCTTTCTTTTTTATGTTCAAAGATTTAAAAGTACATGAAAATAGTGCCAAAAGGATTACAAAATGATCTGGTCTTTTTCTACTAGATATCTAGAACCCAACAAAACTAACAGCACTAAAATTGGATGAACGAAGCTCCCAGAAATGGCCCGCAAAGGTGCTCTCCTCAATGGCTTCCCTGCATAAAACTGTATTTGGCTTGGAAAATATTTAGAATGTACATGTTATGAACCTCCCTCATGGCTTCAAGAGCCTCTAGTTTATATAGGCCTGAAGTTGGTAACAACCTCCCAACTTCTCCACAAGATCTGGCCTAAAAAAGGGCCTAATATCCCCCCAAAACGACCAAAATCTCCCAATATAAAACCAAAAAATCAATAAAAACCATATTATATAGTAATAAACCCACAAAAGGGCATATAATCATTGCACAACCCCTTTTTCATTGGCTCCTGGTCACTTGGGCACTTCCATGTGGTCCTGAGCCATGCGCTGGCCCCTTATGCCTTAGCTCTCGATCGCCTTGGTAGCCATGTGTCCTGGTATTAAGCTCCACGTGCCCTTATGCGGTTTTAGCCCCTTGGATTATAGCTTGTGGTTATGCCCCTTAGTCAGCGAGATAGCTCAAATGACTGGGGCTAATCCCTTATCTGCACCAACCAATGATAATAGAGTCGAGAACAGGGTTATATGGTGACAGTCACATGGTAGAATGTCGGGGCTATACCCAAAACACTGCACACCAAACAACAAGTGAAAGGTCATATGTTGTGAGGTTACATGGAGTGTTTTAACATCGGGGCTAGGGCTAGGCCCCAAACCTTACTCCACCCGTTTGAGTTACATTGCAACTTTAAATATTATCGGTGCCATATGATGTTAAGAACTAATGTGAGGATGGGTTGGCTAGCTTGACCCTGCTAAGTCATTTACCTAGACTAGAGATCATGGGTTCTAATCCCATGCGCTCCATACCTTTTGCCACAAAATAAAAAGCCAATAAATGGGTGCCACATGGCAGACCATGAATGGGCCTTGTGTCACCTCACCACTTTCCCACAACTTCCATGCGTCAAGCGATAACTGGTTCACCTGTCAACACCTGTCAATGCCACTGTACCTTGCCACGTCAGCTTGTGCCATGTGTCACCCTTGTAGTGGTGCCACATGTCACATTATGACTGGTCCACCTGTACCTACCCATGTTAGTGCTAAAATACCTTGCCATGTCATTTGTACGACTGTACGTCCTATACAGTCAACTTCCACGTCGACACTTTACGGACTGTACAACCAACATATTTTTTTTTGACTGTTTGATGAAACGAACATATCGTGATATCTTGAGAATATAATTTCCATTTGATACCTTTCAAGTTGTGTTGAGTTCATATAGAGAAGGCCTACACAGATGTCTATTTTGAAGCCATTCTGAGCACTTTGATTTTTAGGCCTTCCTGGACCCATTGTGGTCCCTAGATCCAATTCTGGATCACACCTCCCCACTAAATACCTTTTGGTCCTCCAAATGGTTAATGATTAGTCATCAAGTGAGGGATAGGACACCCCACTTGTTCTTTGTCTTTAAAATCTGTCCTGTGCACTTGTCTCATCCAGATCAACTGTAAAACAATCATGATAAATGACATCATATTATTAGCCATTTGTACTATGTCATATCTTACTGAAGCCACTATCATCCATGTTGAAAACATTAATAATGATAACATCAAAAATATGATTGCAAATGAGCTAATATATTTGTAGTATTTGCATGACATTAACTTATCTTGAAGCAAAGTGTGATTGATCTTCCATTCTACAATTATTTCTTGTTCTTTCTTAAGATCAATTACTTGATTTGAAACAATTATAGCTGTGTTGCTTGCATGAGCTAGATTTCTTAATTGTTCCATAGTTTGAAGAGATTTATTTTCCTTTAAATGATGAGCATGTACCACATATTCTTGACCTTCTTTGATTAACTGATATTGATACTGTTCCCTATAGAAGATTGATTTATGACCATACAAGTAAGAACTGCCTAAGACCATTCCACATTCATTGAGTGGCACCACATCACATGTTACCTCATCCACAAACTTATATGAAATTGCAAATTTTAATGTGCATTGCTTTGTTATGTGAAATTGA
Source organism: Picea glauca (assembly GCA_000966675.3). Lineage (NCBI taxonomy): Eukaryota > Viridiplantae > Streptophyta > Pinopsida > Pinales > Pinaceae > Picea > Picea glauca. Next base: position 267,993 of record JZKD02S0456237.1, on the reverse strand, counting down.
TGATTTTTGCTTATCCATTTAGGTGTGTAAGGATTATGATGCATCTGAGTGTTTAATCCCAATTGTTTAGCCAATTCCTCTAAAATCAAGTGATATTGAGATCCACTATCTATCAATGTGTTGGCCTTAGTATGCCTCATTATGACCCTTATGTGAAACAATTTATTTCTAGAATCAAATTTGTCACCAATTTTACCTGCTAAACCAACCATTGAGACTTTTGATTAATCACTTGAATCTGATCCCAAGTCCATTGGTTGTGTTGCTGTTGCAAATGTTTTCCTCCCTTTGCTTTCTTTGAACCACTTCGGTCTCTTTGCAGGATGCAATTTCCAGCAATGGTCCTCATCATGCCCTTTTTTCTTGCAATGCTTGCAAGAGAGCTTCTCTTCCTTTCTTGCCACTAAATTTTCCTTCTTGCCATTCCACTTCCTTTTGTCCTATTTCCTTGAAGATGATTCCCCTGATATACCAACCCCTATTTTCCCTGCTTCAATGTATGTTGCTTGAACAAAAACCTCATCAATATTAGTAGGTGAAAACATGAATACAATATTTCAAATATGTGCAGGTAAACCTCCTATATACTTCATAAGAGTTTCTTGGGTATGTAAAGGAATATCTAACGTCAATGCCATTTTACGAAATCCATCTGTGTATTCTTTCACTATTTGTCCTTTTCTTAGTTTAAGACCTTTCCATTCAATTAAAGATTTATCTTTATAACCCAAAGGATAGAATTTCTTTCTAAGTGAAGAAACAAAAACTGGCCATGATGGAAATACATTACCCACTTGTTGCATGCCATTTTTCAACTTGCTTTGCCACTGGATGAGTGTTGTGCCTACAAGTCTAAGCGATGCCAACTTGATTTGAGTTTCCTCATCCTTGATTTGTTGCACACTACAATAAACCTCCATCTGTCTGACCCAATTATCAAGTCTCTCTGCATTTACTTCACCATCATACATGGGTAATTCAAATTTCACATCAAGTTTTAGTAAAGGCATTTCTTGTTTATGTTTATGGACATGTTTTCTTGCGATGATTTTAGAACTTGAACTTGAAGAATAAGGAGAAGACGGAGAGGAAGGAGGTGAAGGAGGAATTTGAGGAGGATCTTCTCCTTCTTCACTTTTGATCTTTGAAGATTCACCTAGATTTGGTCTCTTCCGTTCCAAGTAATCTTCATACAAAAGCTTCACCATCTTTGACATGGTGAAGAAATTTTTTCGAAAGTCTTTCTCATCATGAGAAATATATCTTCCGATGCCATCTTCTCACTATGAGAAGTTCTCTTTCTCAATCCAATCAGTGGATTCTCTTCAACAATATCACCTTCACCATGACTCAAATTTTCCTTGGTAATCATGCAAACTCAAAAACCAAACGTCAAATAGATTTGATACCACTTGATCCGAAAATATCTTTTAAACAACAATGGTTATGTTATTTTTTTGTATGAGTTAAAGTACCATTTAGGAAATTGATGAATGATGAAGAATTAAAGAGGAAACATAGAATCCATAAGCTAATATACATATATGAACATAATCATGAAGAAAATTAAACCTTAAAACACCAAAATGATAATGGAGTTCGACAATCTCGCCTACGTCTCCGGGCCTTTGTCTCAATGGGTGAGGATTTCTTATTTTTGTTCAAATATTTAAAAGTATATCACAATAGTGCTAAAAGAATTACAAAATGATTTGGTCTTTTTCTACCAGATTTCTAGAACCCAACAAAACTGACCACACTGAAATCAGATGAACGGAGCTTCCAAAAATGGCCCACAAAGGTGCTCTCGTCAATGGCTTCCCTGCATAAAACTGACTTTGTCTTGAAAAATATTCAACATGTATGTGTTATAAACCTCCCTCATGGATTCAAGAGCCTCTGTTTTATATAGGCCCGAATTTGGTAACAACCTCCCAACTTCTCCCCAATATGTGGCCTCAAAAAGGACCCAATATCCCCCCAAAATGACCAAAATCTCCCAATATCAGGCCAAAAAATCAATAAAAACCATATTATATAGTAATAAACCCACAAAATGGGATATAATCAGGGCATAACTCCTTTTTCACTGGCTCCTAGTCACTTGGACGCTTCCATGTGGCCCTGGGCCATGTGTTGGCCCCTTATCCCTTAGCTCTAGATTGCTTTGGTAGCCATGTGTCCTGGTATTAAGCTCCATGTGCCCTTATGTGGTTTTATCCCCCTGGATTCCAACCTGTGGTTATGCCCCTTGGTCAGGGAGCTATCCCAACCAATCGAGGATAATCCCTTATCCACACTAACCAACAATAATAGATTCGAGAACAGGGTTATATGGTGATAGTCACATGGTAGAATGTTGGGGCTATACCCAAAACACCGTGCACCAAACAAAATGTGAAAGGTCATATGTGGCGAGGTTACATGGAGTGTTTTCACGACGGGGCTAAGGCTAGGCCTCAGCCCTTACTCCAACCATTTTATTTACATTGCAACTTTAAATATTACTAGTGCCATATGTTTTTAAGAACTAATGTGAGGGCGAGCTGGCTAGCCCAACCCTGCCAAGTCGTTTTCCTAGACCAGAGGTCATAGGTTCAAATCCCGTGCTCTCCATACATTTTTCCACAAAATAATGAGCCAATAAATGGGTGCCATGTGGCAACCCATGACTGGGCCACATGGCACCTCACCACTTTCCCACAACTTTCACATGTCAAGCGATAATTGGTCCACTTGTCAACACTTGTCAGTGCCATTCTACCTGCCACTGTACCTTGCCACGTCAACCTGTTCCATGTGTCCCCCTTGTAGTGGTGCCATGTGTCACACTCTGAATGGTCCACCTGTACCTTCCCATGTTAGTGCCAACATACCTTTCCACGTCAGCTATACAACCATACGACCTGTATAGTCATCTTCCATGTCAACACTATACAGACTGTACGGATTGTACAATCATCATCTTTTTTTTTGCCCGTTTGATGAAACAAAAATATTGTGATATATTGAGGATACAACGTCCGTTTGAGACTGTTAAAGTTGCGTTGGGTTCATATCAATGAGGCCTACACACAAGTCTGTTTTGAATCCATTTTGAGCACTTTTCGTTTTAGGCTTTCCTAGACCCATTTTGGCCCCTAGATCTAATTCTGGATCAATGGGTGGTTGCAAGAATCAGATGTCTACAATTTTGGGATGGGACGTGTATTTATCTCTCAGGGGAATTGGATCTACTCACTATTAGTCTCTGAACTCCCATTAGATCCTAGTCCAAGCCATTACCACTAATAATCCAATAGAACTTCCAGTATTCATTATAATAACATGCATTCAATTATAGAGATTTATCTACTATAACCCAATATTATTATCTAACTGCTAGCTATGACATTCATTTATTTAGTGTTATTCTGTAGGTTCCATTAGCTTATCCTTACTGCGCATTGTTCATTCCTTTATCATATATCATATTCATCATAAAAAATTATCAAAGTAATGAAATCACAATTATTGCATACAGTCACATAAAAACACATATATAATGTGGTTCACCACCCCCGGGGATATGCCCATGAAGATTTTTCACTGGGGTCACCATGGTCTCTTCGCCAGACCTCTTACTCACAAGAATATTCACTATAATCTCGACAATACCTACACACTCAAAAAATCCCAAGCTTCAAACCCTTTCATGTCCTAACACATTCTACTTATATAAAACTGGGGCAAAGCGCTTACAAAAACCCTAACCCTAATAGGATTAGGTTTTTCCACTTTCTAGCTAACTCATTCATGGTTGGTCCTCGATCCAGTAGTTTCTCCAAGTCATCGCTTATCGACTTTTTAACTACTCTGCAGTATTTTGTCCACTTTCTAACTACTTTTCTCAGCGCAATTTTTTCCTCGTTTTCCAGTGCTACTTTTCTTCTATTTCCAACATGCTCCTCTATTTTATGGCACTACTTTTATTCCTTCAAAACTTCTTCAATTTTTCCCAAAATTGGCCTGCACCAACATGTTACTATGATATGTTATGAAGATAAAATGCACTTCAACTAAGGAAATTTGCTTATTAAAATCCTTGGTTTCTCCTAACACAACATGAAAAATAACCAACTCCTATAAGCAATATGCAATTTAAAGAAAGACGAATTAGACAAGCAAATTATAATTAACATATACATTAATTAAAATTGAAAAACACATATAGCAAGGAAACAAGTAAAAATTCTAACTAAGAAAATAAAACACATGAGATATCTATCTACACAGTCACCCAGACCACTAGTTTCCCCCCTAGTATGTCATGGCTACCCTTCAACAACAAAACACAGTCACAACATTAATATTAATCACCAAAACAAAGTTTTGCAACAAAATCAAAATAATTTTGGTGTGTATGTATACAAATCTATTTTTCTTCCTGGCATAGACAAAAAGTATTTATAGAGGTTTTACAGAGATGAGAGGTCAACCTTTGATCCTATTAGAATAGTATGTGCATAAAAAAATCAGTTACATCATTAAAAATCAAATCTTGTTGAGGAATCTTCATTAAATGCTTGAAACAAAGTGAGTAAATAGGTCATGGATCTCGGACCTCTTCAATGGATGGAAGCAAATTCTAGGAGGACACCGAGCAAGAGGGATCCCAAGGGAGAAAAAACCATGTGCTCAAATTTCATAATGGTGCCCCAAGATATGCGGATCGCCAACTTCTCCGCTCTCTGAGTGTCGATTGGAGTGCCAGATGGGGTGCCAGATGGAGTGTCGGATGGAGTATTGGAGTATTGGAGGGTTGGATCGAGTACCATGAACTGGTCTCAATCTATTTTCAATTTTAGGAAACGACCCGCGTGGGACCTAATTGGGCATATTGGGCACAAAACCGATTTGTCGGATTTTTATGATTCAGCTTCGTCTTCCCATAAATTAATATCTAAGTTTGCTGCATGGAAAAGTGTTGGATGAAGGTCCAGATGGAAGGCCAGATCACATTTTTGACCTGTTGCAAGAAAAAACGAAACGTTAGATCAGTGTAATAATGCAACTGAAGGTGAATTAATCATAAAACCATTACAAAACGATGATTACACATACCTTGTGCGATTCCATGTCAAATTGATGTATAAAGCTTGATATTACCTTTAAAATGTCTAAATGAGATCATAGAATATGTAATATTGCATGCAAAAAGGATTTGATCATCGCAATAAAACAATCAAAACACAAACCCAACATTACCCCCACGCCTAAGGATTTGCATGTCCCACTGCAAACAAAAACGAATCAGCCGACATAACTAGACTCGTCAAGGAGGGGGTGGATTGGATTTAGAGGCTTCTCCCTCTTGTCTCGAGAATTTTGTCTTGGGAATTTTACGATGTTTTGTAGATTCCTATCCATATTTTTTCTCTCTTCCAATTGTTGAAGGAACTGAGCATTTGCTTGTTGCAATTTATCAATAGCTAGGGTTTGATAAGATGGATCAAGAGAGGAAGGCTTAGGCTCTTTGATAGATGAAGAAGGTATATCAAATTTAGAAGATGGTGTAGGCATCTGGGAGGAAGGAGTAACATTGTTTTTGTGAGGAAGACTTGGTGTGATAAGTTCAAATTTGATCAAGCTTCCTTTGTTATCGATATGCAACTGTTACATGGATCATTTGAGTGTAAGCAGTCTTCCCTTGCAAAACATGTATTAAGAAAAACTGTAAAGTATAATGCACAATAGGCTTATTAATTATACACAAAAGTTATGTTAGTAGGATAAAGTTTATCATTTTAATAAAAGAAACTAATGATATAATAACCCAGAATATCATAAAAACAATATAACATAATTTGTACTAAGATTCTACTTCTTCTTCTCATGGATTATAATATAGATGGGTAGTGTTTATCATTTGTCAGCTCAGGAAACCCCTCCCCCACTCCTATGTATTGTGACACCTCACAATAAAAAAATTAGGAAACCAACCAATTCTCCCAATAGCCTAAGATTTACAGCTTGCCAAGTGTAGAGATAAATTTCACACATTAGTCTGACAAGACAGTTAAAGTATGGCCCCACCTATAGGAAAGAACATCCTACATATAGTTAAAAAGAGGTAGGCAAGAGAGTCTTAGGATAGTCTTAAAGCTAGTTCCCAATGGAAGATTTATAGAGTTCATTGACCTTTTCTTAACCATGCATACTTCTTTTCATCTTTGTTTACAAGTAATGTCGTACATCAAGACAAGTTTAAAGATTCAGGATTTTTTTTTATTGTTTGTCAGATTATCACCCTCACTAGGTAGAATGCCCCGCTGCCAACAAGCCTGTTAAGTACTCCGTAGGTTTACCTAGTAATACCACAAGATGGTACCCACTGCCAGCAGACTTGTTCAGTATCCCAACGGGTTAGCCTCTTACACCCTTTTACAACAAAGACTGGTCCATCATCTTTTAATATTTTTATATAAATATTGTTTTTTGTAAGAAGATGGGGAGACAACTCTGAAAATTTTATTTAAGATTGGGATGGTATTTATGTTAGAGGATGACTCTTATTTATGTATTCCTTATACATTGTCCTGATGTAAGGGGTACTTAAGAAAACATAGCCTATCTAAAGATATGATATAATCAAGCATTTTTAGTGTGTAGTGGATGGAAATTAGGAACGAACATAAAGGTATCTTTAGGCTCAACTCACTTTTTTTTTTTAAAGTTATTGTGATGTTTCCATGGCTAACCTCTAATCATAACTCCTTGCTACTCTTTAATAAAGATACTTTACTCACCTACTCAAGGTTCTTGGGGAAATTGTATGAGTAACCTCTAAGTTTGATAGTCAAGGCATCACTTCCTTATATCCTCTAGTGGTTTAGTTTAAGATCAACTTCCATTAAAGATGCCTTGAGAAAAAGATGATAGAAATCTTTGCAAAAATATGGCTAATTACAACAAGTCATTATTCAATTGATGCTTAGCAGAAAATGAGGTTCAAATATAGAGATATTTTTGAAGGAAAATACTTCCCTTTTTGTCTTCTTGAAATTGTCTACTCGTGGTGAAATAAATACCTGCAGAGATATCTAAAACTATTTTCCAAAAACCACACTCTAAAATATCAAAAATTGATGAGATCAATGAGATAAAGTCACATGCACATGTATGTCATAGTTCTTTTATTAAAAAGAAAATGTAAAATGAGGCTGCATTAGACTTTAAGCTAAACTAACAACATGCAAATTTTATTTATTATCCTACCCTACCTGAAAATAAAGGAAAATCGTTATTCAAGTGTAAGAAATTTTCCAATGTAACCATGTGCGAAGAAAGATAAGAAACATACCCATATCCGCATATGAAAGAGTTACCACAGTGATTACCTGGATATGAATAACCAACCAATCTACTTGTTTTGGAATCAAAAGGTGTTGAAGAAGAGAATAGTATTGTGGCCTGATGACCTCTTGAAACCAAATTTCAATGTAATATTGATGTTCATCAATGATAATTTCTATGCTCTCCTTCATCATGCTATGTATATCCTCTTCTTCTGGATGATTGAGTTCTGAAGTACATAAAGGATCCACTGAGATGGATGTTGAGAAGTCCTCAATCTCAGGTCTTAATGATTTCTCTCCACTAGATGTAGTCCATATTTTTTCAGCTTCCTTCACATTTTGGCAAGGAAAATCATTTTGTAGCTCATAGGACCTTGATTCTTCTAATATTTCTAGAGAGGTAGACAAGTTCTTGACTATTGTCAAGATGTGTTCTTCCTGAAAGGAAGAGATCCCAACTGTTGCTAGGATTTGAGAGAGTTCTTCCAAACTAATGGTCACCTTAGAATTCATTTTGTTGGTTGATGGATCATACTGCACACAGGGATTAGTGTCTAGGGTTCTTAAAACACCCAAAAGTATTTTTATTATTATAGGTTTTTTAAGATTTTAATCACAACTACCTAAAAAATGAAAGACATATTTAAAGAAAAATTGCGCAAACCAAACACACCAAACTTGCATAAAATAAATCACACTTACAAGAAATAAATTAAAGCATAAAATAAAATATGATTGTAGGAATGAAATCAACATCACACGTGTATGAAATTAAACACACTGGAAAGAAAAACACAATTTGCGAAAGGGAAGCACACTTGCATGAAAGAAATAAAACCTGCATAAAAGAAATAAAAGAAAACACTCTTGCAGTAAAATAAGCACACTGGAAGGAAAACTAAATTGTGGGAAAGTAAACACACTTGCGGGAAAGTAAATTGTGGAAAAGTAAGCACATTGTGCAGGAAAGAAAGCACGCTTGTGGGAAAGTAAATTGCAAGAAAGTAAACAAACTGAGAAAAGTAAACAAACTAAGAAAAGTAAGCAAACTTGTAGAAAAGTAAACACTCTTGCGGAAAGGGAACAATAAGGATTTGGAGAGACCCATTAAAATGGATGCACAGTTTCTTACCTCTCGTCTTAAAGTTTATTCTCCCCCTTGTTGTGTAATTAAAAGAACCTACCTACCTAAGCTCTAATCCCTTTAGCACCTCCCTGAAAACGGTGCCAAAAATGTCGAGTCAAATATATGCTATCTATTTCGACATTAAATTGTCAACCCAGGGCTCGTAAGCTTCGAGGTGCCAATACTGTATATGCAGTTCTAGAGCTCTAATCTAGCTTAGCCTCACCTAATCTAATGCAAATAAAATCAAATAACGAAGAGCTTTAAACAATTTTATAATTGTGAACTATTTACCCTAAGCAGCTTCAACAATGGATCGATGGATTATTTCTAAAGAAGCAAATCATAACCTACTTTAAACAAGTTAATCTAGGCAACCTAATGAGAAAAAAAAAGTAAATTACTTTTGGTCTTTTATCTTTAAGAAAATAAGCAAACAAACAATTAACCTATCAAGACTATTTCAACATGTAAACTCTATTCTTAAAGAAAACTCATAATCATTTCTATTTTGCAAAGGAGAAATCTTAACCTACTAGAGCAAGAAGCATCATGAATGTATTCATATTTTAGTCAATAAAACTACTCTTAATTTGCAATAACAGGAAAAATAATTCAAAGATGATGATGATTATGTCTTCGGTGCCGAATAACATCATGATGGAATCTGAATATTAATGACAGTTCAAGAGGAATTAATTCAATGCTGACTTCTACAGAGAAATGTGAATCAAGCAATCTAACAAAAGCTTTGCCATCATAGAAGCAACACTATAATATCCCTAAGGCCGAACCCAATTGTAAATGTAAATGCAAATGTAGTTAAGCTGGTGAGCTGTCTAACATCATTTTGTATGCACCTTTCATGGCATAGTGCGCGCATGTACTGCATAATGAAATGATGAAGTGTGCACATTCCAGGATACCACGGGCAACATATTAAGTGCGCGTGATTGTGAGGCCAATGAGACTTTGTGTATATTCTATGTTTTATAGGCTGTTGAGCCAATTATTATAATCTAGGCTGCTTATGTTTTGATTAGGCTGGAGAGACTAGATGTTAAAGGCTAGTGTGCCTGTTTTTGTACATGTTTCATAATTAATATAAAATACATCGTTGTGCACAGACTGACCACGATAAAAGAGATGGGGGACTAAACTCCACTGGTTAGGGAAAGGGAGGGGCCTAAATGTTAAGGAATGGGCTAATATAGGGAGATTAATCCAAAAATGAATATTATATTAGTATTTCTTAAAGTATAAAGTATGGATAATTACTTTATCCTAAGTTCTAAAGTTGGGGACAAGTGGGCCAAAGTAGCTTCCAACATGACAAGTGTCAAGTTGGGGACATGCATACATATTGTTGGGAGTTGGTTCATTTCCTATCAACTTTTCCATCATTTATCCATCACTCTAACCATCATTCAGTCATCCGGTCAATCATCCATGAGCATGCACACACCCATTGAGCTATCCTTTGTATCTTTATAACTGTACCTAAACTGGTATCCATAGGCTTTTTGTGTTGGTGTATCTGGTTAGATTGGGAGATGGAATAAAGAAGCGGGTTGTCAGGCCTATGGGACATTGAAGAGGCAGGTTGTTAGTGTTGGCAAATATTTAACAGACAGTTATCAGACAATGAATGCTTGTCATTGATGGCAACAGTGAATATGACATGAGAACAATAAGTTTGTAATCAATAGGCAAACATAAGATAAGTTCAGAGAGGTGAATGATCGAAGGCAGGGAATGAGCGAAAGTTTGAGAAGAATCTCTTGAGAAGAAGAATCTCTGATCGTTGAAGTGGGAGACAGATCTCAATCGTCAGATATGAGTGCAGGGTCCGACCACCGTTGGATTGAGGAGAACCTACATGGTCTTTAAAGTGCAAGGAGAAAAGGGTGTAATCGCAATATGAAAAATCACGATGAAATCACAGCTGTTAAATCAATCTTGGATCTGGACCGTTGACGTAACTCCATATCAGAGTTTCGGGGATCACGACTTGGGGAGGCAAAGAATCCAATGCATCAAGAATGCCGATTTCGCGATATGCGAAATCGTGATTTAATCGCAGCCGTTAAGTTAAGAAGTGATCTGGACCGTTGATTTTCTTCATGGAGTATGGGGGATTGGGATTTGGAAGTGACAAGAACATTCACCATAGGAATGTCGAAATCGCGAAATGATCTGAGCCGTCAGACCAAGCGTTAATCGGGACCATTGATCCCACGCCGTTTCGGGGTATTGGGGATCGTGACTTGGAGAGTCGAGATGCCTCATCTCTAGACTCACGAAATGCGAAATCGCAAAAGTGCCTTATGCATAAGGCTGTGGTCACATCCCTTGGTCACATCAGCGAGAGATGGACAGATGTCAGAGGACAAGGAGGAGCCGAGCCTTGTCGCACAGTCAGGTGGAGAACAATATAGAAGGTGACAAGATAGGAGTGGGTCCCTTCGTTAATACTCCACCATTCCGGACCCCCCCTCTGTATTAAAGACAGAAAGGCAAGGGGGGTCCGGAATCACTTGAGCGTCGTTGATCTAGGTGCTTTAATCCTGACCGCTCGAGAGATGTGCGCCCAATTCTGGACCCCCCTCCTCCGCTTAAAGATAGAATGGCAAGGGGACTCCGGAATCGAATCCCGACCGTAGATATCGGAGCACAAATACTGACCGTCAAGATTTGCTCGCTGGATTTCCAACGATGCAGATGAATTTAAACAAGATTGGATGGTTATTGTTTGTTTCTTAGAGATTAACTTTTCGGTTACAAATCCGTTAGTGAAATGGACTCATGATTGCCAATCAGTTGGCGTTTCAGTTGCTTAGATAGTTGTTTTCATCTTGCCTAAGGAGTTGGGAAGTTGCACCGTCATGTTCCTGTGTATAAAAGAAGATGAAATAGACTGTGTCGGTTCAGTTGTTCAGGAAGTGAAAAAGAATAAAACTGTAAGAAGAGAGTAGAAGAGGATGTGCAGGAGGATATTGAACATATGTGAAGTGTGAGATGAAATGCAGTGTAAAATAACAAAACGAGTTGAAGAAGAGAAGAATGAGAGCACGACTTGATGTAGAGCATACCTACTGAACAGACAGAGGAAGAGAAGAGTAGCAGAACAGTGTGCAGAGGATCAGATTTATAGAACAAAGAAAGATTGGTAAGAACTAATTTATCTATAAAGTTGAATGTTTATGTAGCCATTTATATTGAAGGGAGGTAGAGAGGTGCTTGGAAGGACTGTTGTCCTCAGAGGTTCAAGTGGAAGCTTGAACACATGAAGTTGTAGCTTCCATCTGGTTGTAGCCAGAGAAACAAGGGTTGTAGGGTGATTCTAGGGAGAACAAGTGTTCTCTGTTATACAGGTTGGAGCCTGTGTAACAGGAAGTTGGTGCTTCCATCCAGTTGGTGCTGGAACATTCAGGAAGTTGGTGCTTCCATCCAATTGGTGCTGGAATATTCAGGGAGTTGGTGCTTACTTCTAGTGGGTGCCAGAGAAACTAGAGAGTTGGTGCTCTCAAACAAGTTGCATCTTGTAAAACAGAGGTTGCAGCCTCACATTGAGTTGGTGCTCAATTATAGATGATGTACAGAACTTAAAAGACTGCCTATCATTTAGAAGAAGAAGAGGTTTTCTCCCTTTATGGGTTTCCTCGTGAAAAATTTGTCTCTGTGTATAATTTATGTGTGACCGTTGTTCTTTACCTTTACTGTCCATATGTTGTATATTTTTGATGACCACATGAGGAAATTTTAATAATGTTTTAATAGACTTAAGATTGTTTAAGCTCACATACAACTGATTCACCCCCCCCTCTCAGTTGTATTAATAATTACAATAATTGGTATCAGAGCAGGTTCCTTTTATTTAAAGGTAGATCTGTAAGCTTAAACATGACAAGTCATGAAGGGACTTCGGCCTCTAAGCCCCCTCTGTTTGATTGAACAAATTTTTCCTTCTGGAAGATTAGAATGAGAACATACTTAATGGCCTTGGGTGTTGATGTTTGGGATGTAGTAGATACTGGATATACCAAACTTTTTTGGTTTGAATCAGAAAAGTTACAGTGTAGTCAATAAATTGTCGACGTTTCGGATCTAGATCAGGATCCATCTTCAGGACAAAGAGCCTGGGTTTTAAGAGAAAGAGAGAAGTTGGTATAAATACTGGAAGTGGGGAAGTATCTTAGTGTCGTCTAAGAGGAATTATTTAACACATTTAATTATTTTGTAAGATATTACTAGGGTTTATTAAATTTTTGTTTATTTAAAGGTTATGATATTTTATTAATAATTTAGGGTTTCTTATTTAATTATTTAATGTTCCAAGGTTTAGTTTATAAGTAATTTAAATTTTAGGGTTTCTTTTGTTATAAGGTAATTAGTGGGTTCTAATTAGTTTTAATGTTGTGTGCTTAGTCTTTAATAGGAATAATAGGTTCTAGGGTTAGGTTGTCGGTAACAATTAATTTTAAAAATTAGGGTTTCTTATTTATGATTAATTATTTAATTATTTAAGTTCTAGGGTTTAGTTTATGGTAAATTAAATTATTAATTTTAGGGTTAGGTTAATATAATAAGAGGTTGAGGTGTGCTTGTTTTGGGTTTAAAATTAGGGTTTTTTATAGTTATAGGGTAAATATTAGGGTTTTTCTTTTTTATTTTATATTCTAAGTGTTGTATTACTACAAGGTTAATTAGTATTAATCAATTAGGTTCTTAGTTTTTTTAAGGGTTTTTTAGGCTGTCAAGGATAAATGGTTTTCTTATGAATAATTTGTTATAAAAGAAGAAAAGAAGAAGGCACTCTATTTTTATAAAAGAAGGTAAATAATTTAT
>JZKD02S0456237.1:230231-242783 GCA_000966675.3 Picea glauca | reverse complement strand
GGTCACCTGGTCAAGGGGAGTTTTTTTTGAATATATGGTGTATTTCCAAAATTCTTATAGTCGACAGGGGGAGTATGTTTTGCGACAAGATCAGGGGAAGAATGTTTCTTCTTTGAAATTGATTTCAAAGGGGGAGAAAAGAGCAGGAGAGAAGATCTGAATACATGGGGGTGCATGTGTTGCCATCAATGCCAAAGGGGGAGATTGTTGGAAAATATTTAACAGACAGTTATCAGACAACGAATGCTTTTCATTGATGGCAACAGTGAAGATGGCATGAGGAAAACAAGTTTGTAATCGATAGGCAAATATAAGATAAGTTCAGAGAGGTGAATGATCGAAGGAAGCGAATGAGCGAAAGTTTGAGAAGAATCTCTTGAGAAGAAGAATCTCTGATCGTTGAAGAGGGAGACAAATCTCAATCATCAGATCCGAGTGCAGGGTCCGACCATTGTTGGATCGAGGAGAACTTGCACGGTCTTTAAAGTGAAAGGAGAAGAGGGTGTAATCGCAATATGAAAAATCGCGATGAAATCACAGTCGTTAAATCGAGCTTGGATCTGGACCGTTGATGTAACTCCATATCGGAGTTTCGGGGATCACGACTTGGGGAGGCAAAGAACCTAATGCGTCAAGAATGCCGATTTCGCGTTATGCGAAATCACGATTTAATCGTAGCCGTTAAGTTAAGATGTGATCTGGATCATTGATTTTCTTCATGGAGTATTGGGGATCGGGATTTGGAAGTGACAAGAACATTCACCATAGGAATGTCGAAATCACGATATGCGAAATCGTGAAATGATCTGAGCCGTCATACCAAGAGTTAATCGGGACCATTGATCCCATGCTGTTTCGGGGTATCAGGGATCACGACTTGGAGAGTCGAGATGCCTCATCTCCAGACTCGCAAAATGTGAAATCGTGAAAGTGCCTTATGCATAAGGATGTGGTCACAGCCCTTGGTCACATCAGCGAGAGATGGATAGATGTTAGAGGACAAGGAGGAGCCGAGCCTTATCGCACGGTCAGGTGGAGAACAATACAGAAGGTGGCATGACAGGAGTGGGGCCCTTCGTCAATACTCCACCATTCCGGACCCTCCCTCGTATTAAAGACAGAAAGGAAAGGGGGGTCTAGAATCACTTGAGTGTCGTTGATCTAGGTGCTTTAATCCTGAGCGCTCGAGAGATGCGCGCCCAATTCCAGACCCCCCCCCTCCGCTTAAAGATAGAATGGCAAGGGGACTCCGGAATTGAATCTCGACCGTAGATCTGGAAGCACAGATACTGACCGTCTAGATTTGCTCGCCACATATCCAACGATGTAGATGAATTTAAACAAGATCGAAGGGTTACTGTTTGTTTCTCATAGATTAACTTTTCAGTTACAAATCCGTTAGTGAAATAGACTCATGATTGCCAATCAGTTGGCATTTCAGTTGCTTAGACAGTTGTTGTCATCTTGCCTAAGGAGTTGGGAAGTTGCACCGTCGTGTTCGTGTGTATAAAAGAAGATGAAACAGACTGTATCGGTTCGGTTGTTCGGGAAGTGAAAAAGAATAAAACTGTAAGAAGAGAGTAGAAGAGGATGTGCAGGAGGAGATTGAACATATGTGAAGTGTGAGATGAAATGCAGTGTAGAATAATAGAACAATTTGAAGAAGAGCAGAATGAGAGCACGAGTTGATGCAGAGCATACCTACTGAACAGACAGAGGAAGAGAAGAGCAACAGAACAGTGTGTAGAGGATCAGATTTACAGAACAAAGAAAGATTGGTAAGAACTGATTTATCTGTAAAGTTGAATGTTTATGTAGCCATTTATATTCAAGGGAGGCAGGGAGGTGCTTGGAAGGAATGTTGTCCTCAGAGGTTCAAGTGGAAGCTTGAACACAGGAAGTTGTAGCTTCCATCTGGTTGTAGCCAGAGAAACAAGGGTGGCAGGGTGGTGCTAGGGAGAAGAAGTGTTATTTGTTATACAGGTTGGAGCCTGTGTAACGGGAAGTTGGTGCTTCCATCTAGTTGGTGCTGGAACATTCAGGAAGTTGGTGCTTCTATCCAGTTGGTGCTGGAATATTCAGGGAGTTGGTGCTTCCTTCTAGTGGGTGCTAGAGAAACCAGAGAGTTGGTGCTCTCAAACAAGTTGCAGCTTGTAAAACAGAGGTTTCAGCCTCACATCAAGTTGGTGCTCAATTATAGATGATGTACAGAACTTAAAATACTGCCTATCATTTAGAAGAAGAAGAGGTTTTCTCCCTTTATGGGTTTCCTCGTGAAAAATATGTCTCTGTGTATACTTTATGTGTGACTGTTGTTCTTTACCTTTACTATCCATATGTTGTATATTGTTGATGAACACATGAGGAAATTTTAATAATGTTTTAAAAGACTTAAGATTGTTTAAGCTCACATACAACTGATTCACCCCCCCCTCTCAGTTGTATTAATAATTACAATAGTGAGGCCCATGAGAAATTCTCTGGGTGAGAGAATTGTTGGGAATTGATTTCCTGAAGGTGCTAAACTGCAACTACAGTGCTCCGAGACTTCTTGTACAACCTGTTGTTGAAGCTCGGAAAGGAAGTGGGGCAGCCGAAGGACTTTTGAGTAGAGAAGGGGCACACTTCCTGGGTGTGACAGGCATGTGGGGAATGAGGGACTGTAGGTTGTTAGTTTGAGTTGGCACCTGAGACAGAGTCTTTCTAGTTTTCTGTGAGCCTTTAGCTTGGTTAGGAATCCCTTTACCCAGGTGGAGTTTAGTCCCAGCTCGGGGGTGACTCACTGTTGAGAGTGATGAATAGTGTGGTATAAGACTGGGAGGTTCGTGGAAGGTCTGCACATAGTTGGTGACATTCTTACCAAGATAAGTGTCAATTGTGTGATAAATTTACATGCTGCATTGTTATTTATGTGTGTATTTTTATGGGTTATCATATGTGTGGTTATATCTGTGTTTATTTTTATGGGTATTGCCTGTATATGTTGCATGTATACGTTTACTATTATTTCAATGTGAATCCATGTATTTACAGATGTATTTATATGTTTACATTTTATACATAAATTCTTCTGCAAGATTTTTGTATATATATAATTTAATTGCATGCAGTTCGAAAAATAAAATTATGTGGCATAGTTCAGTTAGATGATGGGTATGTTATACTATGTTCCATAGAGAGAACATACAGAGTTCTCTGGCATAGCGTGGCCCGACATGGATGGTTGGGGACGTTACAACATGGTATCAGAGCTTCGGTTTTCAACACTAAGCCCAGATGGGCTGAGAAAGTTGAGTTGAAGCAAAATGTCACAAAGGATTTATTTTGAAGTGGCCAAATTTTAGTTTGTAGAGCATCCATGGTAAAATGTAACAAAAACTGGGTAGAATTGGGGAAAAGCCCCAATGTTTGTTGTTGAATTCATGATAAAATGGAGAAATTCGGGCAAGTGATGAGATATTCCCGATTTAATATCTATTCTAGCAAATTCAAATCTAGAATGGGTCAAATTTGAAGTTATAGTGAAGCCATGACAGATAGAGCGCGTTTAGTGGTTAAAATTCTCAATTCGCGAATTGATTTTGGATAACTTTGCTCCAGAAATGTCAACTTACAACGGTTTGTTCTGCATAGGTTGAAATTGTGTTATTGGGGTGAAATTGAACAAATTTCATGGTTGCAAAATGTTGATGGTAAATTGGGGAAAAGGTTAAGCCAAAAGCCCCAATTTATATAGTGGAATTCATGAGGAATTGATGCCCATACAAATGAATGTGCACATGTGGGCACACTAAAAATGCATGATGCGCAGTGAAAATCTTGTGATAGGTAAAATCCGGCACTATGCGACAAGATATTGACATGCTGGTGCGCGTGATAAATTTTGGTGCAGTGCGGAAAAATGTTGGTGTGCAGGTGTGCGCACTAAATATTTGGTGCCGTGCGGAAAAATGTTGGTCTACAGGACCAAGCGATAAATTTAGCATTGCACGGTGCACACACACATAATAATTACGCATGTGGTGTGCGTAGTGTTGGCAGAGCGCAGAGACGTTTTGTTGGTGTGCGTGCAATGTGGGTATATGTTGTTGCATGACAGTTTAGTTAGTGGTGTGCGCAGAGTTTTGGTGCATAGTGGAGACATACTAAAATATGGCATGGTGCAATGCATAGAGTACAATGCCATGGAATATCAGCACATGATACAAAACTACGTGCAATAGGTAATATTGCATGAACCGAAACTACACACAGTGGATATTGGCGCGCGACACAAAGTAGTGCGCGCAAGTTATTAGCACGACAGAGAAGTGATGCACAATGGTTATAGGTGCGCGAAGAATGATTTACCTTGTGGTGTTGTTGCGCATGCTATACATGTGTGTACAGGTTGAATTTTGTGTGCATGAAGCCATTTGGAAGGTGAACAATAATAGAAAACCAATGATTTTTCTGCAACTTTTTATATCATTTAAACGTCATCTTTTTGCAACGCGTTTTTGAGGGCCTTAAGAGTGTTTTTAGAAACTCAAAAACCATGAGACAGATGTGTAGGAAAGGTACACTTTGTCGTTGTAGCTCAAATAAAAGATCCCAAAAAGAAATTTCTAATGGTATAAACTGTTTGTCGAACGAAGCATTTTTTAGAAAGTTACAACAGAAACAGTGGAGGGTAAATTTGAAGACCCAACTAAATTCAAAGGGCCATAACTTTCTGCTCCAGAATCAGATTGAGGCATAGGAGCAGTCAATGAAAATATATTGAGGCATAGAAGAGATTCCAAGAGTTGAATTAAATTTATGGGCATGTTAAAAGTGTTTAATATGGAAAATAAGGTATCTATAGCATATGAGTTACAATATGGTATTTTGGCCTAGAATTTCAGCAGGATGTAACTAGCAGCCAAGAACCCAGAAAGAGTTGAAACTTGGATAGAATATCCATAATATGTATATGAGGAAATCCGATTGAACTCCTACGAAAAAAAATCCAATGGAGTAGGTGCAAAAAAAAATTCATAATTACAATGCATAATTGCGCCTAGTTGAAGTGTGAACAAAAAAGTTAATGGGCAATTTTCAAATAACCATAACTTTTTGATCAAGAATTGGAATTGAGCATGGGAGTAGGCATTGGAAAGTGGAATCTAAATATCCACCCATAAAATTTATCGTGGAATTTAATTTTCTAGGAAATCAGAAGAAATAAATCTGATATATATATATATATATATATATATATATATATATATATATATATATATATATATATATATATATATTATTGAACCAGAATGGTTCATATTTTCATGAAATTGTTGAAATAGTTAGCCTGACAAAGTTTCGTTGGCTGCACATTTTGCAGAGTTAACAACAAATAGATTAGATCATAATCAACAAAAAGTCCATAGTAATGGAAGAGGCACAGGGACTTACCGTCAAGAATATGAAATTAGAGGGATGGATGTTCAGTTGGGCATTGAAGGAACAAACTCCAATGGACATGGAGATGAAAAGAATGGAAACATGAATATGGCAGAGACCATTAAAAATTTACATAAGGATGTAAAAATACATAAAGATGATAATGAAAGGCTTATGAGAGCAAAGGAGCAACTTGATGACTTCAACATGAAGTTATTGCAAAGATTGAACATAATAGAAAATAAATTGTATAAGGAGAGTGACTCAAGAAAATCTGGAAGTCACAGGCCTTCTGATGAGAAAAGAAGAGCCAAAAGTGTTAGAATACATCACTACCACTCCCCGAGGCATTCCAATAAGATATCACATTGTCGATCAAGTTCATCCCCTTTCAAAAAGTATAAGAGGTCTGGGGTGGATGAACTACAAGGAGAAATGAACAAAATCAAACCTCCTACATTTGATGGTGAGCACAAGAAAGATGAATATGCAGAGAGATAGTTGTTGGGCATGAGAAAGTATTTTCAATTGCATAATTATTCTTCTCATGCAGAAGGTATAATTGCTATCTATCAACTCAAGGGAAAAGAATCCATGTGGTGAGATGAACTTGTGCAGGTGCAACACATTAAAGAGAAAAGTGTTACTTGGAGGGGTTTCAAGAAGTATTTTGAGAAGAAATACTTGACTAAGAGATATTGTGACAAAAAAGTGAAAGAGTTCTTTCAACTCAAGCTTGGAAGTATGACCATTGATGAATATGAGAAAAGGTTTTTAGAACCACTGAAGTATGTCTCTTTCATCAAGGATGACACAGTTAAAATTGAAAGCTATTGGAGTGGTTTACCATCATTCATCAGTGACAAAATACAATATGATGATACAAAGAAATTGGAGGAGACCATAAGGAAAGTTAAATGCCTATATGATCAACAAAAATCAAGGCCAAC
The DNA here is from genome assembly GCA_000966675.3 of Picea glauca. Classification (NCBI taxonomy): domain Eukaryota; kingdom Viridiplantae; phylum Streptophyta; class Pinopsida; order Pinales; family Pinaceae; genus Picea; species Picea glauca. The sequence continues at coordinate 236,409 of JZKD02S0456237.1, read as the reverse complement.
CTTCCAAAAATGTTGGGAATACAAAAATAAGTTCAAGATGGATCAGAAGAAGAAGGGATCTAAGCCACCATTCTTCAGAAATAATCAACAGGGACAACAAAATCCTAGAGAACCCAGAACGATTGAGACAAGGCGGTCAAAGGCTAGGGAAACCACCTATTCAATGTTGGGGTTGTAAAGGAGATCATATGTACAAAGATTGTCCTCAAAGAGGTGAAAACATGAGAACTGTTCGCAATGTACAACAAGATGAAACAGTGGAGGAGATGGGAAGAAATGTGCCAAGGATCTATGCAGCCCTAGACAATAAGAAAGCAGAGTGTCAGTCAGATATGATTGAAGTGGAAGGTATGATAAATAGCCAAACCATTGCTATTTTAATTTATTCAGGAGCTAGTCATAGTTATATAGATCCTAAGATGGTGGAAATTTTTCATTTGCCAAGAAGAAATCATGGGAAATCTTGGTTGGTGTAGATGGCTACAGGAGCCAAAAGAAAATTCAATTAGATGGTATATTATGCTGTATTAGAAGATTTTGAAGATGTGTTTAGGGAGGTACCATGACTACCCCCAAAGAGAGATAGTGATTTCTCTATAAATTTAATTCCTGGAGCATCTCTAGTGTCAAAGACTCCTTACAGAATGAGTACACCAGAGCTAAAGGAGTTGCAAATGCAGCTTGAAGATTTTCTAAAGAAGGGGTGTATACGCCCAAGTGTGTCACCTTGGGGTGCCCCATTCTTGTTTGTGAAGAATAAATATGGGTTGTTAAGATTGTGCATTAATTTCAGACAGTTGAATAAAGTGACTGTTAAGAACTAGTATCCTTTGCCGAGGATTGATGATCTTTTTGATCAATTGAAGGACACAAAGATCTTTTCAAAGATACATTTTAGGTGAGGATACCATAAGGTAAGGATTAAAGAGGAAGATATCATAAAGACCACCTTCAAGACAAGGTATGGTCATTATGAGTTCACAGTGGTACCATTTGGGTTGTCAAATGCACCAACTGTTTTCATGTGTTTAATGAATGGTGTTTTCTAAGAATATTTAGACAAGTTTGTCATTGTATTTTTGGACGACATTCTTGTATATTCCAAGTCAGAAGAAGAGCATGGAAATCATTTGAGGATAGTGTTGCAAGTGTTAAGGGAGAATCAGTTGTATGCCAAGTTGAGAAAATGCTCATTTTATCAAAAGAAAATTCATTATTTGGGTCATATCATTTCAAAGGATGGGATAACAGTGGATCCTGAGAATATAAAAGCCATTAGAGAATGGTCAGTGCCAAAGAATGTGATAGAGGTGAGATCATTCATGGGTCTTTCAGGCTACTATAGTAGATTTATTGAATGATTTTGAAAGATTGTACACCCAACCACTTCCTTGCAAAGAAAGGGTGTGAAGTTTCAGTGGACATTGGATTGTGAAAATAGTTTCCAACACTTTAAACGATTATTAACAAGTGCTCCAATACTAAGTATTGAAGATCCAAATGAAGACTTCATTGTATGCATAAATGCATGTAAAGAAAGACTTGGTGGAGTCCTCAGTAAAAATGGGTTTGTTATATGTTATGAATCAAGGAAGTTGAAGGAGCATGAAAGACACTATGCCACTCATGATTTGGAGTTGGCAGCCATAGTGCAGGCCTTGAGGAAATGGAGACACTACCTCATGGGAAAAATGTTTGAGCTAAGAACAGACCATAATGGTTTGAAATATCTATTTGATCAGCCAACTTTAAATGCTAGGCAAAATAGATGGTTAGAATTTCTATGAGAATATGACTTTGATATGAAGCATATCAAGGGGAAAGAGAGAAAAGTGGATGATGCACTCAACAGAAGAGTGCATGAATTTCATTCTATAACCATTATAATGTACCAATCATATTTGAAATACATAATTACAAAGGCTACCAAATCAAATTTGCAATACAAGGAATTAGTGGCAAAATTACAGCAAGGTAATTTGCAGCAGAAAATTGAGGAATATAAGCTAGATAATGATGAAATTCTCATGTATAGGGGAAGAATTTATGTACCAAATTTTCAATAATTGAAAAATCCAATATTGAGATAAATGCATAATGTGCCTTATGCTGGGCACCCAGGATATCAGAAAACTATTGCAGCTATCAAGAACCAATATTATTGGCCAGGCATGAAGAAAGAGGTTGCTGATTTTATTGCCAAATGTTTGGAATGACAAAAGGTAAAGGTTGAGCATAGACACCCACTTGGTTTTCTACAACCATTACCCATTCCCGAGTGGAAATGGGAAGTTTTAACCATGGATTTCATTACCAAACTTCCCAGAAAAAAACAAGAAACATGATTCTATCATGGTAGTGGTGGATAAGCTTACTAAAGTTGTCCATTTTGTTCCAATTAAGCTCACTCACAAGGAAACCAACATCGCTGATGTTTATATGAAGGAAATTGCTAGATTACATGACATACCTAAGACAATTGTGTCTGGCAGAGATCCAAAATTTACCTCAAAATTTTGTAAGGGATTATTTAATGGATTTGGAACAAATTTGAATTTTAACACAACTTATCATCCAGAATCAGATGGACAAATAGAGAGGCTGAATCAAGTGATTGAATATATGTTGAGGATGTATGTGATGGATAAACCATCAAAATGGGAAGACTACCTACACTTGGTAGAGTTTTCTTATAACAATGGGTACCAAGCATCTCCAAAGATGAGCCCATTTGAGGTACTTTATTGCAGAAAGTGAAACACACCAGTAAGCTAGGATAACCCAGCAGACAGAGCAGTGGTTGGGATAGATTTGCTCATGGAAATGGAGGAGAAAATGATAAAAATAAAACAAAATTTAAAGGTTTCCCAAGATATGCAGAAAATCTATACTGATAAAGGCAGAACTCACAGGGAATTTAAAGTGGGTGATCATGTATTTTTGAAAGTAAAATCCAACAGAAGTTCCCTAAAGTTGGTAAATTGTTCAAAGTTGGAAGCTCGCTATTGTGGGCCATTTGAAATCCTAGAGAATATTGGTCCAGTAGCTTATATGATTGCATTTCCTACATCTACGTCTCTTCATAATGTATTCCATGTATCATTGCTCAAGAAATATATAACTAATGCTAATCATGTTATTGATTGGAATGTGATTTAGGTGGAGCAAGAAGACACTTTTCAAGTGTATCTGGTACGCATTCTGGACCAGAAAATCAATCATCTCTGGAATCGATCCATAGGGCTTGTAAAGGTCCAATAGAAATTGTACGATCCTGAGGATGCTATTGTTGGACACACCTACCACACTTAGAGGGGGGGGTGAATGAGTGTGGGGCTCTTTTTCCAAAAAATTCCCTCTTGTACAAAACTTATCAGTTAGCATTCAACATTTATTCATTACCCATTGTTGTCGTTTATAACCAGTTAGATGTGAGCACATATCGGAAACATATATCAACAATGTACCACCAACAATTCATCACTACAATGAACACAAAGAACACAAGATGTATGTACAATTTTCTTTTTATTACAGACTTCAATCCTTGGGGTTTATCAAAAACAACTGAATAGAGTACAACTCTAAAAGAGCACAAGATCTATATGAAAGAATCAACTTACACCCTCATCATCAACTGATATGAGGCAACAATCCTCAACAAATATCAACCTGTCAATAGGTACGTGACTTGTCAGTAGTGCAGCCCACGTGTGAACGTGCCCTGGCTCACTACAACCCACGTGTGAACATGGCTAGTGTATAATGCAACAAGCGTCTGCTCTTGAGCACTTAGGTTTTTTCTCTTCTTCACATGCTCAGATCCTCTACAACCTACAATCAATTTTCTCTTTTGTCTTCCATTGTCCAAATTTACCCACAACTAGTCACAACACAACCAAGCTCTCCAATAGCTTGCTCATGCTTCTCAACAAATCAATATGAATGCTATCTCAATCATGTATAAACAACTAGTATTCCATAGCAATCATGTCATTACTGAATCACAAGAGTGTTGCTCACTCAAATCAACCAAACTAAGCCACATCATAGAAGCCATACCAAGAATTCCCTAAGCATTCGCAACATATCATACAATAGCATCTATCAAGACAATAAAGTAACCATACCAATGTCTTAGTGATAGATATGAGGCCATAGAATGCAGATCCGGAACTTGCCTCATCATCCAAGAGCTTGGCACCAACTCAAGCACAAATCTCCATGATTTTATTTAGTCTACGTGCCCTATATACAATCAGCCTGTGTGTACACTCACCCTATACAAAACCAACCTGCGTGTACATACACCCTATACACAGACAACTCGCCTGGGAATCAGAAAATGGGGTTTTCTGTGACTTCGAGACTTTCTCCGTCAAGATATCCGACATTACTGAAACTTTGATGTGTCCATGAGATCCTCCTCTCTCTCTCTTCCTCAGAATAGATCTTCAATCATGCTCAAGATATCCACACCAATAAGATTCTTCTCACAAGAAGCTCTCCATCAATACTCCAAAAGATATTAACAAGAAGCTCTCCATTGATCCACAAAAGGATTCTTACCAAAAATGTACATTTTACAAGAGATCCTAGCTTCTTATTTATAATTTCATCTTCTAGGTCACTTAACTCATTTTTAGGTTACTTAACCCATTTCTAGGTCACTTAACTTATTTTCCTTATTTTAGGGTTAACCACTTTCCATGAATAGAAAGTTCTTCAATACTTTATCATTTAAATATTCCTTCTTGATTTTGTCACTTTACTTTATCATTTAAATAATGATATCTTATTTTCAAGAACTTTTACTTCTTTGACTATTTGGGGCTTCAAGCCTTCATATGGGGGTCCTCCAACTTCATAAGGCCATAATTCTCAAACCGTGAGAAGTTATGTGACATTCTACATACCACCGGAAATGGCATGAAAAACACTATCCGTCTAGGATAGTTTCACCAACAACTTCATTGATCTTCATCTCATTATTCCACATACAAGAATGGGTCCTCCAGCCATTCTTCTAGGATAACTCATTCCATAAAGCATCTTCCTGTGAGGGCTTTCACCATAAGGGGACCACTTTGGAGTTCATCCATTTGTGCACCTTATTAACCATGATAAGACAATAATGATTCATCTTTGCATCAATTCACCACTGCATCATATATATCAACTATGCATCATGTATCAATGACAACACATTGATCCATCTTCATCAATGCATCATAGAAATGATCCATCTTTATCAATTGGTTTCCACTTGGACATATATCATTCTCATCAAGGGCATCATATCAATCAATTACTTGACATCAATCAAATCAAACCATTTACATATGATCCAACAATATCCCAAATAATCAAACCATTGGCATCAATGACAAACCATTGGCATCAATGACAACATGATCCAACAACTACTTTGGATCATGAGGATGCAATGTGGGCAGAGTACCCGCATCTTTTTGAGGATTTTTGAAATTTTGTTGTACATGGGTACATGATGCACTGAGGACAGTCCATAAATATGGGGAGGGGATTGCAATATCCCTAAGGCTGAACCCAATTGTAAATGTAAATTCAAATGTACTTAAGATGGTGAGTTTTCTGACATCATTTTGTATGCACCTTTCATGGCATAGTGCGCGCATGTACTGTGCAGTGAAATAATGAAGTGTGCATATTCTAGGATACCGCGCGTAGCATCTTAAGTGCACACAATTGTGAGGCCAACGAGCCTTTGTGTATATGCTATGTTTTATAGGCCGGTGAGCCAGTTATTATAAGATGGGATGCTTATGTTTTGATTAGGCCAGAGAGCCTAGATGTTAAAGGTCGGTGCGCCTATTTTTGTACATGTTTCATAATTAATATAAAATACATCGTTTCACACAGAACGACTACGATAAAATATATGGGGGACTAAACTCCACTGGTTAGGGAAAGGGAGGGGCCTAAAATTTAAGGAATGGGCTAAGCTAGGGATCTTAAGCCAAAAATGAATATTATATTAATATTTCTTAAAGTAAAAAGTATGGATAATTATTTTATCCCAATTTCTAAAGTTGGGGACAAGTGGGCCAAAGTATCTCCCAACATGACAAGTGTCAAGTTGGGGACATGCATACATATTGTTGGGACTTAGTTCATTTCCTATCATCTTTTCCATCAT
>JZKD02S0456237.1:209287-230221 GCA_000966675.3 Picea glauca | reverse complement strand
ATCCAAGCAAGGCCAAGTGGATTGAGGTTGGAAGGGTGAGGGAACTATACCCTCATATTCACATAGACTAAGATAGTCTTTTGGAGGTCCAAAAGCTTCCCAATGGGGAGGTGTGTTCAGGGGATCAAATTTTGCTCAATTTTCAAAGTTCTCAAAATGAAATGAAAACAGTGCCATTGCGTCCATCTCATCTTCCTGATTCTGGCGGTATATTTACTTTGTCAAATGGACGTTGTATGAAGAAGATATCGCGATCTGTTTGCCAAGCCAAATAGGCAAAATTTTTGATGCTGACTGTACCTATCCGTACAGTCCATACGGTCTGACATGGCAGGACCGTACGACCGTACCAAGGTGATGTGGCAAGCGATGGTTGGTTGATAGATTGAAAATTGGGAATTGAGACGTGTCCGATTGGTGGAAAATGACGTGAGGACACGTGGCCCAATCCATGGGTGCCACGTGTCACTCGTTCACTGGTTAATGATTGTTGTGTAAAATATATGGTGGGAGTCTGCGGGGTTGGACCCTTGGACCTCCCCAACACCTAACACCTTCGCACGACAGCCCGACCATTGGGCCACAAGTTAGTTCTTGTTTAATATGTGGTTGCAATATTATTTGAATCCATTCATTGTATTAAATGGAAGGGGGGCAGGTCGGGGCTTAGCCCCGACCCGTGGTTCCATTGTATAAACATATAACCATGTTATAATATGTTTGTGCACGGGGTTAAACATATAGCCGTGGGTTTTTTTATGTAATCGGTGTATAATGTATGCGAACGGTTGTGGGCGCAGGGTTTGATATGACCCTTGGTCATATGTTGTGTGCCACATACCCACGGCTTGGAGCGTCGGAAAATTAAACGATCAAACGGTTGTAACCTTTGTTAACCACCTTTATGCCTTGCGCGTGGTCACATGCTGTCATACGCCCAGGTGCCGAGGCGGTTAGGGGCTGGCGCGCCCTTAACCGTCCTATAGTTTGCACCATTGGCACGGTTGCGCCCGGTGCCAGGTTTATACGCTTTAAAATGCGTGTGAGCCAGGTTCAATCAAAGGGGGTGCGAATTGTAGAACCAGAGACAACAAGCTTGAAGAGGGAGACTTCTAGGAGGCCTAACTTCTTCATTGTTTGACCGATTGAGGTGCTGAAAGAGCCCAGACAGGGGTTTTGGGACACTGGGAAGCCATTGGAGCAGTCGGTTTGTTAGTTTGAGCATTGTAAGATATGTTTTTGAGCACGTTTTGAGCAATTAATAATAATGATCCATTGGAAGCTAGACCAGGGGATGTAGCGGATAAGAGGGGTGAACTCCTTTATCAATTGTTGTGCTTATGTGTTTATGTTCATTGATTATACTGTTGTCTATGTGTAATTTGCATAATTAATCATTTATTTTATGTGTTGCAAACTGATCCTTTTGCTTTAAACACATAACATTCACTTGCAATAAGTTTTCAAGTTTTTCAAGTCTTCTTCATTTTTAGATCAGTGTAACCATGCAACTGAAGATGAATTAATCATAAAACCATTGCAAAACGATGATTACACATACCTTGTGTGATTCCATGGATGTTATTACCCTAAATTGTACCACACATGCTTACCTAGCATCGGTCCAACTCATATCCCTTCTTTGCGAAAACTCTGCTGAACAACTCTTTGAAAATCCTCTTGTGTCAAGGCCCATGCACCCTAACCCATTACTGCACGCGTGTACATGCTGGCTGACTCACAACAGTCCACATGTACCTAACAAAGAACAAAAAAAGGAAAGTTGTCGTTGGAACAAAAAGATATGGGTCAGTTAACTGAAACTCCCGACCATGCATGGTAGAGGGTTCGTCCAAAACCCTAGCTCCTTCTAGCCTATAAAAGAAGGGGTAGGGGTACCATTTGGAGGAGGAAAAAATATAGCGAAGAAAATCTGCCCATTTACGTAATCCATTGTCCCAACCTTTTATCCTTTCCTCATGCCAGAGGAGATTTAATGAAAAGTAGTTGAAGGATAGAAGAAGAGGAGCCCAGGATTAGGTTCAAGGAGCGGTGACCGGTCTCAGCTTTTGTAAGTTGATTCACTTTCAGTAATAAAAAGAATGCTTTTCCCGTCCCAAATCAAGAATTGTCTATAGTCTGATTGATTTATGTTTGATTTCTAACCCTTGAGTATAGAAGTAGCATGCATGCATATTTGTTGTTTGTCTTGAGTGCAGGTCATCTATGGAAGGAGCAACGCAAGCAAGTAATCAAAGTGCAATGAAGGATCTACATCGAACGTCGGTAATAAGGTAGGTGGTCCTTTTCCATGCATTTACTGAGAAAAAGGGATTTTAATCTTGGGATGTAGGTAAAAAAGTAATTTCTATTTGGTCAAATTTGCATGGAAGTCTGACCCTAGTTTGCTAGTCCGTAGGGTGTTTTTCCCAACAACAAAATTGGCGACCATACTGGGGATAATACTCTTTAAGGTTCCTTGATTTATTTAAGTTTTTGGGTAGTTTAAAGACTAGGTTTTATATTTTTTCTTTGCATGTCTTTTATTTTTTTGTAAGGTATGAGCTAGCAGGGAGTCTGGTTTTAAATACCAGTTTTCCTTGACTTTTGCTTGACTGTATTTTTCGGGACAAACAGAGGTACACGCGGCCTGCAGAAGGCTTGAACGTGTGTACCCGCTCCCTATCCTCTTACAGCCCACGTGTGAATGCTAGCTATAGAGATAGCAGTAGCGTGTATGATTTTAGAGAACCTTAGAGGCAGTTCTCCTCTTCCCTGTCAGAATTACACATTCTCAGGGGGTTTTCTGGAATCTTGTCTGAGTCTTGCTGGCTCATAGTCCTATCTTAGAGTGATTTTTTTCTCTTTATTATTCCTTGCATTATTTGTCTTTTTTGTTAGAAAGAGAATCCAAGCCTTCAAGGGATCCTGGTTATCAATACCAGAGGCCTCTTCCTGGTCTGGACTGCCTGTTTTCATATTTTTTCCTTAGAATTTAGATATACACGTGGCCTGTACAAGGTCAGCCCGCGTGTACACACTTTTTGTCTCTGTTCAGCAAGCGTTTTCATGCGTACTATTTTAGTGACAGTCGCATGCCTGTACAGGCTACTTTTTTCTCTGGGTGGGGTAGTCATCCCCTCCTTTGATAAGAACTATTCCTCTCAAGTGTTTGAATCTAGATTTGAATAGTCAGTACGTTAGGATTCATCTTACCCTTAGCCTGTTTTTTTTCAGTTAATAGTTGACAGAAAAATAAGATTTTTTTTTTTTTTGTTTTATGGTTTTTAGACAAGTGTGAGAGTCATTGTTTGTTCAATTTATTTTGTGTGATTCTTCAATCTGATTCTTTGCGATCTTCTCTTTAAGACATAATTGTTTTTTCTTGGTTTTTTGCTTGTCGGTATTTTCCCTTTCTTGCTTTACTAGCATTTAAATAAAAAAAAATCTCTTTTCGTTTCTTCTTTGGTTAAAGAATGTGTTTCTTCATCTTTAGCTAGGGAAAAGTATGTTATTTCGTAAGTTTTTGCAGTGCACTTAGATGATAAGCAGCACGTACTCGAGCGAAATTCCTTTGAGTTTGCTGTATAAAATCTTAGAAAAAAAAAAAAAAAAATCTTTCTTTGTGAAAGGTTGTTGAAATTTTGCATTTAGTAAAAGTATTTTGTTTCCATATTTTTTCATTCATTTTTTCTTTCATATTTACACATCATCAGTTTCACCCTCATACCCCTTGACATAATATAAATCCATAAAAGTAACGCTAATTTTAAAATCTACTAGACTTTTACGTTTGTAGGGTTCACAAACTAGTTCAGGACTAGGGCCTTGGATTAGGTTGGAGAGGAAACTCTTCAAGGCCATTTAAAACCAAACATTAGAGTCTGAGATAAAGAGTGTCTAAGTCTATTTTCATGGAATTTATCCAAGACCCCCCTCTAACACAGGGGATAAACACAAGGTCGCGTGCAGAAAGGTAACGAAGATAACCCCTCCAAAGCTGGACCAATTGTAGTGGAGAACACATATAGAGGGCGTGTTTTGGGATTCCGTCGTTTTCATTTGCCATGGGGCTTCGTGGCTCTCGAATATATTTGAGGTCTTCAGTTGTCTTCCAGACCATTTTCTCTCAATACCCTTGATAGGTTTCGGGCTCGATACCCTGCTCATTGTGGTCTACCCGACTTTCGACTCTACCCGTTTGGTGATTGTTCGCGTGCTGGAAACCTAGTTGCCAATATTTTTAGGGACATACACAAGTGACTGCGGGGGTATACCGCGGTACCTAGGATAGACATCGAGCCATGCTTTTCAGAGTATACCCAGAGGATGCTTCAGTGTTCAAGTTGCACTTGCACCGGTAAGTTGCTCTAGTGTTGGTTGTTGTAACTATTCTTCCAAATAATTTTAGTGATTGCTTGTCTTATCTCTTAGGGGCTTCTTTTTAGTGTGTGTTACTTTTGAACATTTAGAACACCTTAGCGTGTCTTGGATCTTCTCACATAGTGGAGGATCCCGAGCTTCACCGGTCACGAAGGCTTCTTGGCATGCCACCGGTTATACTGGAGCCACCCCTGCCACCATTAAGGAAAAAGCTAGACCAACAAGGGTCTTTTGAAGTGACCAGGTTATAGACCTTTGTGCCTGAAAAACTCTCGAAGGAATCAACCGCCACTCTTGGCTCGGTTGAAACCTCAACCACTGATATATTAGCACCGTTTATTGTACCAATCCAATTTCACGAACACCAGACAGTGCCTCACACAGCAATGGAAACAAACGTTGTTACTTCTTCTGGGAATTCTTCAATTCCCACCACAGTTGCTACCACATGAGAGTCATCTCCTAACCTACCATCGTCAGTTCGAGCCACCATGGTCTTGGTCGCAACTATGTCACATAGTGGATCGAACCTGTCTATGGTGGCGGCCACAACCCCCTTCACACCTAGTGCGACAGGCCCTCCATTCTCATACGGTATGCCTAGTTCGGGTACAAATCCTGCATAAACCTACTCCACTTTATAGACTTTGGTTCTAGGGGCAGGGAGCTCTAACGCTCCTTTGCAAGGTCACCTTGGGGGCACTCCTGTCCCTTTTAATGCTTTTCCTTACGTAGGAGGTCATATCCCTCCTTCATCCCCTTCACTTGGTGGTCCGCATTAGCAGTCTGTCGGGAAGCCTACACACACTATTTTATTTGGAGCAGGGAGTCAAGGAACACTTGCGCACAACATGCTAGTAGGTTCTACACCGTTTTCTTGGAACAAGACGTTTGGTAACAACACATTCTCATCTACCACTTTTCCATCTAGGGGCAACCCCATTTTTGGACAATCCACTCCTGCGTAGGGTACTATTCCTACACAGGGGGCACACATAGCAGGACCTTGGAACTCAGGACAAGGATCCGTTCCCTCCTCCAGAATGTCGTTCTGGGGTAATTCTTTCCACAGTCAATGGAAACCTGGACATACTACTATGCCTCTCCCTGCAGGACCGACATGGGGTAATCCTTCCCAAAGTCCTTCAAATACAATGCATGCCCAACACTCTATGTCATTTATGGGAAATCAACCGATGATGTCTCCACAGATGAAAAATCCTTACACTGGTTAGGGCCATGGTTTCTACCAAAATTTGGGCTAGCAGCCAAAATTTTTCTGGCAACCTGGTGCCAGTCAAACTCTAGGACCCTTTTTCCTAGGTTATCAGCAACAACCCAAACTACCATTCCTAGCGACTTTACACTTGCCAGATTTGAAAAGGTTGTTAAATGATCCTATTTGTCATGATCCACGTTGGCCTCCTATGCCAACGAAGTTTCCTTCTGACATACCAAAGTTCGAGGCCATGCCTAATGAAGATCTAGGTGATCATGTGACTACCTTTCATATTTGGTGCTCATCTAACTCATTGAAAGATGACTCCATACAGTTGTGATTGTTTCAACGTACTCTTATTGGGAGTGCTGCGAAATGGTACATCGAGCTCGATTTCTCAAGATAATCTTCTTTTGGAGAATTGGCGATGGCCTTCCTTAACCATTTCCAGTTACCTGTGAGATACGATGTTGGCATAGAGCTGCTCGCCAATTTTGAACAGACAATAGTGGACCATATCTCTGATCATATCCGAGAGTGGAGACATCGGAAGAGTCTAATAAAAGTACCAGTCCCACCAGCATTCCTTCTTGAGTGGTTCCTTAAGTCTTTGGTCCCACAGTTATCCAAAGACGTCGCAACCTCCAGAGTTTTCTCTGAAGAAGATGCCATCATGAGGGCTCAACAGTTTGAGCTCATCTATTCTCAGTATGGTTTATTATACAACATCTTTCCAGATGTGCCACATTTGATACTGGATAAAACTAGACAGAGAGTTGGACCACATGCTGATGGTATTGTTGGTTCAACACAAGCTAAGCCCACTGAGCAATTGACAAAGCAGTTGCAATAGTTATTTATACAACACACAGCGGCCAGCCAAACTACTTCTTTGGTTTCTCCTCCTACCCAAACGTTGAAAGTACACACCGTGTAGTCGACTAACCCAAAGACCACCCAACAGCCTGAAGGGAAGAAAAAACAATGAAAGAAGGATAAGCGGGGTAAAAAACCCACTGATAATGCTGGCGGGGACAACACAAAAAAATGGAAGGTGAGGTATCCGTGCAACTTGCGCGCGGAAGACCACCCGACCCATATTTGTCCTCGACTTGCAGAGGCTCAAACATTTGTCACACAACAACAACAAGCAATGTTGACTAATCCCTTTCAACATGGGCAAAATATAACTCAAGCCTCTACAAGCACAGAAGGGGGCAGCCAAGAAACCTACCCTCCTCCAAACAATCCCTCATCTTTGAACATATATATGGTTAGGGGTGATGCTTTCATAATGACTAGAGAAAATGACTATAGTAAACCAAGCACTTCTGAGAAGGGTAAAGAAGATGATCTCCCATCTCTTCCTATAGATTGAGAAGACGTTGGGAGAAACAATGACACATATTCCAAAGGGTGCATTTAAAAAAGATTCTCACAACCCAAAAGCAAGGGCCGCCCAGAATTACTCTGTGGTGGAAGATTTATCACAAACCCCTTGTGCGATGTCTGATTTGGAGGTCCTCCAAAGCTGCCCTACTTAGAGAAAATCCTTGTTAACCACTTTGGGCTCTACTGAGACTTGTAATCCGGGAACCATCATGTTAGATACAACTGACTTAAAACCTCATCTTCCTTACCACGTAGCATTTCAGATAGTAGTAGCTCATCCCACGAAAATTTTTACACGGAATATCTTCCGCACGGCTATTACCCATGATTTTAGTCGTCATGATTATGTATTGATGATGGTGTACTCAGGCTCTTCATTGGAACTTTCTCCTGAGAAAAGTTACCTTCATCTATTTCCAGAAATCACATTTTTGAGGAATGTTCGCAGGCTGCTAGTATATTTGCCTGCGAGAATGAATGATTCTCACAGGTTTCCTTAAGCCAGGGTGCGAGAAGTTCACACTGTGTTGAACTACTAGAGTGCGAACTCTTTCTAAAGAAGGGAAAAGATGAATTATCGATGCTTCTAGAAGGGAATTTTCTAGAAGGATGAGATGGCATTCGAATGGTTATCTAAGTACTGGATTCCCTGATATTTTGGGATCATTCTTATCCAAGTAACTAATCCATTCTCTCCTATATATTGAGGGAATTCTCATGGAAAAGGTTAGAAGTAAACAAGCAAGAGATTCATTGGAGAATTAGTGAAAATAATTGTGTGAAGGACTGATGCTACAACAGTTTAAATACTAACAAGTTTATCAAAGGTGGTTGATCTTCTTCATGCAAGTGAGCAAGTGTGTGTGTCAGAGTCAAGGGCCATCGAAAGGAAGTTTGCAACATCAAGGCTGAGGTTGTAATCTTTACTTTCCATCAATATGATACAGTAATATGTCCCTTTTCCATAAACATATTTCCACATTATTGTATAACTCCTTGATCATATACATAGATTGACTGTTGAATAGATTGTGCTTTCGTCACTTTGGTTGGTTTGTGTTGTCTTGGTCTTGACTGCAGAAGAGTACTGGAGTGAAGCAGGAGCAAAAAAGACCATAGGAAGCGATTATAAGGTATGTAACTTGTTCTTGCCTACTAGTTCATTCAATAGTCGAAATCTAGGGAAAGAGTATTATTATGTCTTGCTTTGTTCTAGATCCAGGTGGACCTAGGGAGATCGGTTTGTGTCCACACTTACAGATTTATCCAATAGCAAAATTGGTGACTCCACTGGGGAATTATCCCATTTTCTTTGTGGATTTTGATATTTTTCTATGGCCATTTTCTTTGGTTTCATTTTTCTCCTGTCCTATCAGTCTCCGAGTCTTCAGGATATCCTGATAGATCTTCTGGGTCCAGAAGCCTTTGTCAATTTTGCTTCAATTTTCAAATTTTTTATTATGTTCAGGAATTCTCGCACTGCACTTCATTGTAGCCTGCGAGAATTGGTAAGGTTCGCATCCTGCCTATAGGTTTCAGTTCGAGGTTCTCACACCTTGCTCAAGGGTCACCTACGAGAATCAGTGATTCTCGCACTATGTAACATTGCTTGCCTGCGAACACTATGTTTCAAAATTTTGAATTTGAGTTTTGGTCTTTCTAACTGCCCAGATCAGTTGGATTACCTCTTATGAGTTTCTTGGACCATTGATTGATATATTTCTTTCTTTTGTTTGTATGCATGAACAATCTTAGGGTTTCAAGGCTTTTCTTGTCATTTTGGACTTGACTTTCGTTTCTTAGCTTTTCTTGGCAAAACCATTCTCTCTGACTTCAGAATATGAGTGTGTTCGATTAGTTAAGATCCAGTGATTGGTTGAAAGTTAAGTTTTCTTGGTTTTTCTCATTTGATTATGGTTTGAAAGATCATTTTCTTTTGCATTTGAAAAGACTAAAATTGGTTTGCTCTTTATTTTTTCTTTCATTGAAAGAGTTGATTGGGTTTATCATTGCTTGATTCTTTACATTTTGATTTTCTGTACTCTCATTGGCATAGTGAGGGTCCTTTTTGAAAAGTGAACAACAAAGTTTTTCTTTCAAAAAATTGTTTTTATCTTTAGAAAACATTGAAAAATCAAATTATTGATCTTTTTGAAGTATTTACATAGACACAATAGAGTATTTTCATTTGTTAAGTGATTGTTTTCATTTGCACTTTAAAGGAAATTTTGCATTGTAGTTCAGGGTTGATCTGGAAAAATTTCTCTCTCTCCCATACATAGGATTCATTGAATGAAACGTAATATATTTCATTCTCATCCTTGCATTGTTTGGGTCAGAGTCATACAACATAAGTTTCACTTCCGTTTCTTTTGAGTAAACAAAAACTCTTAATAACATTGCGTAATCATAAAATTTATCTAGTAACTCTTTTCTAGGGCTCTTTTACACCAACATTTAGCTAGGCTAGCGCTTTGGAGTAGGAAGAGAGATACACATTCCAAAAGCACAAAACACACAATAGCATCTTGTGTTAGGGAGTGTTAAATTCCATTTGCAACATCTTGTCCCGGGAATCCCTTCTCACACAAGGGTCAAGCACGAGGTCGCATTGGTATTGGCAGAGTTACTCACCCTGCTTTGTTGATATCAATGTAGAGATTGCACATATTATGGGGATCACTCGGAGGTATACCCACAATGATGAGTGGAAGCCTTTTGAGTTGATTTCGGGCTAGATACMCTACCCTTGCGTGTGGATTGGACTGTCGACTATTCCCCCAGGATTTATTGTTGTTGGTGGTGACCTTAGTGGTCTATCTCTATAGGTTCTTACCCGAGGTGACTATGGAGGGGAAAGTCTTCACGGTACCTAGAATTGACGTTGACCAAACTCACTCGGGATCCTTGGAGGGTATACCCACGATTATGTGTGGGAGCTTGCACCAGGGTGTAAGTCCATTAAGTAGGTCATCAGTGCAAATTTTCCTCCATAGCCCTTCCCCTTCTTGTCTCGTTGTTGCGACGTTGGATTTCATCACCAACTAGTGGCTTCGAAATTAGAAGGTCTTGTTTTCCTGGTGATTGCTTCCTAGATTTTGTTTACTAGCGTGTGTTGTTTCTCGAAGTTGAACATAGGATTTTCTTCGCAAAGTTTGTCAATCGTTTACAATAGCTCCTTCACGTCGTTCACATAGAATGAAAGGTTTATCTCCAGAGCATCTGGACAATTCTCAACCCTTTCCTACAGGTACACCGGAGGGCTCTCCTGGGCCAAGTGAAGCCACAGTCGTTACCACACCACAAGTGGAACGCACTGATTCTCTAGAACGTTTTCGAATTACAAATATTCGAGAGGATTTTCGACTTCCTAGTGATTCTGAGTGCCCTTTTGGATGATTGAATTATTCATGAGAACTAGTTGTTACATCTTCTGGATCACCCGTTGGGCCTTTTCCC
Organism: Picea glauca; assembly: GCA_000966675.3. Taxonomy (NCBI): domain Eukaryota; kingdom Viridiplantae; phylum Streptophyta; class Pinopsida; order Pinales; family Pinaceae; genus Picea; species Picea glauca. The sequence continues at coordinate 219,768 of JZKD02S0456237.1, read as the reverse complement.
TGGGTTGAGGGCCAAGATCCTTTTTGGTTGGCAGGTGATTTTCGCTGGACACATTTTAGTATTGGTTCACCTGTGGTCTTCGAAATCAACCCTCCAGTGTTTTATGAGACGAAGACTATACCATTAACTAGCAGTTATCACTTTACTCTCCCTGCTGAAATGGCCCATCTTGCAGCTACTACGGGTGTCCCAACCGGGTTCACTACAGCTGGTCTTGCTCCTATAAACACCCAACGAACGGTCAATGTCACTCCAACACTATCGCCCGGGTACCATGCATTGAATTCTTTGTTAAATGCTTCTGTTCCAACACCTCTGCAAACCCCATCTGGTACTCCTGGTGGTCCTTCTTTTCCTGGGCACCCTATTCCCAGTTTTATTCCAACACTCCCTCAATTTCCTTCCGGCAATCCTAATCCTAGTGGCACTATACCGTCCATTGCACCAAACTTGCAAATTCCCATTGGTGGACAAGGTGGTACACTTCAACTTCCTCTTACCAGACAATTTCCAAATATTACGAAACCTTCGCTTGAGACACAACCTCCAGTTGGAACTCCACCTATGATAAGGGTACCAACCCCACCTTTTGGACAAAAAATATCTCCTTCTTTGGCCCAGTATTGGAATCAGATGATACAAAATATTCCTCAAATGATTGGGGGGCAACAGCCTGTCCCTACTATAGGCCAACCATATCCAGGTATACCTAATCCTATTTGAGGTACGCATGTTCAAACTCATGTCCCCACTCAAGGTTACAATTCCTTGAGTTACTATCCTCTCTAGCCCCCACCGAATAATGTGTAGACTTCTTACGGTCCTACTGGTTTGGCCACAGGGCTTCCACTCCAAAGCCACTAGTATCCGTAGGTGAATCGATAGTTACCTTTTCTTGCTACTTTGGATTTTCCATATTTGTCTAGGATTTTAAATGATCCTATTCGTCACTCTCCCCAATGGTCCGTTATGCCCGCCAAGCTTCCATCAGACATTCCTAAATTCGATGGAAAAGTAGGAGAGGACCCGAACAATCACGTTATGAATTTTCACCTATGGTGTTCATCCAACTCATTGATGGATGAATCTATTCGTTTATGTATTTTTCAACGAACTCTTACCAGTTCTACTGCGAAGTGGTATATTGAATTGCCGCGAGGTTTCTTCTCTGATTTCAACACCCTAGCTATGGATTTCCTTACGCATTACCAATTACCGATCCGTTATGATACTGGGACTGAGATTTTGAATTCCTTCAAACAGACTAAAGGCACTCATATATCTGATCATATCCATGAGTGGAGAAGGAGACGATGTCTCATCAAACTTGAACTCCCCGATCAGTTACTAGCCGAATGGTTTACAAAGTCCTTTGTGAATGAAATTGGTAAAGACATTGCCATGGGTAGCATTGTCACGGAGGAGTAGGCTATAAGTCATGCTCAGTATCTTGATCTCGTTTATTCGCAAATGGGAACACTTTATGATTCGCTACCTGAATTACCTCGTCCTGGTACTTCTAGCACTTCAACTAATCCAGCTACCTTGCATGCTGATGGTGTGATTGGTACAACCCAAGCCCAATCACATTCTGTTTCAAGCACAACCCCTAAATATACTTCTTCTAATGTTCAAAATGCTCCGTCTCCTGCCACTCCCACTGGAAAAACTTCTGAGGTCAACACTGTCAAATCTACCCCAGCCGGTAAAAACAAATCTAAAAAAGGGAGAGGTAAGATTAAGGAGGGAAAAAATAATAATCAAACAGAGAAATCTAATACTACTCCTGTTGAGGATCAGGATAAGAGCAAACCCCGATATCCTTGCCTTATCTGTGGTGTTGATCACTACACAAAGGATTGTCCACGACGTGCTGAGGTTACGAAGTTCCTTCAAGGAGCCGCAAAACCATTTACTCCGGCTGTCTTGTCCCAACCCTTCTCGTCTCAAAAATAGGCTCAGTTGGTCATTCATGACCAACCATCCTCTTCTACGACATCATATGTTTTGATGTGTACTGGTGATTCTAAGCAGAACAACATTGTGCTCATGACTAGAGCCAAAGATTATACTCCATCTAAGGAGAAGGTTGACGATTTACCTCCTTCTTTGGTACAACCATCTCCAACGACTCCACCTACTAACGTTCCTCTTCATCTCAAACGACCGAGCCTTGATACAGTTTTGCGACCACCCCCAAAAGGTGTCGTTAGGAAATCGAATTTCAATCCTCATGCTTGTGCAGCCCAGAACTACAACATTGTTGAAGATCTGGCCCAGGCACCTTCTGCGATGTCAGCCCTTGACATCCTTCAGTCTTGTCCTGCACAATGGAAGGCACTGTTGAAAGCTATAGGTGGAATTGATCCGAAAGATACAAATTTGATAGTCTTTGACTTGGATGATCACATTCCAAAGTAACCCCCTCAACTCGCATTCCAGATAAAAGTTTTTGTCTCGAACAAGAAAATTTGTTGAACTGTTATTGATGAGGGTGCCTCAATGTGTGTAATGTCTTTTGCTTGTTGGAAAGCCATTGGCTCTCCTCCCTTGAATGAATCACAAAATACTCTTAAATCCTTCAATGGTTCTGGTTTTAAGCCTTACGATGTTCTTCCTTTGTTTCCCATTACACTAGAAGGTAAGACGGTCCAAGTTGAAGTGGAAGTCTTTGATGCTCCTCTTGATTATAATCTTTTACTTGGCCGTAGCTGGATCGATTCCATGCACGCCATTGTGTCAACACTTTTCCATGTAGTACGTTTCCCTCATCAAGGAAAGGTAGTTACCATTGACCAACTTGCCTTTTTCAATTTTGATACCCATACTGGCAACGTGCCATTTATTTCTAAAACCCCACCGGGTTATGAGAACGTCGGTGTAGGCCTTTTAAAGGACTCCTCGTTAATGGGTACTTTTCCCATTCCACCACCTGATGTTCCACGCCCGTCAATTTCTTCTATCAACATGATTTCCATCGTGCTTCACAAAATTCTTATGTCTTCTGACCCTTGGATAGTCCCTGATCCTAGAGATCATCTTCATTTCGGTGACGCAATGTCGTTAAGTTCGGTTGAGTCTGCTTATCACGCCATTCAATCGACAACACCTTCTACCCCTTCTCTTGATGAGCTGTCTCCCAATCCTTTTTGTGTTATTTTTCTCACCGACGAGATGATAATGTCCGTCATGGAGGACACCCCTTGGGATGATGGACATCATCGTTCCATACTTGTTTTGGAGCAATAGACTCTTGAGAACTACCAATGGATTTCAAATCCGTTGACCGTTGTTGTCATCTCGACTGTTCCCGGGTCAGCACATGATGTGTCTGCCGAGGGGAACCTCAATAATATATCACCCGCGATTCCCATTGACATATCCATTAAACCTGGGATTTTTGAAAATGTGCATATTGGAGCTTCGTGTTCTTCAGACGAAATAGTCACCTATACATCTCTGTTCAAAGAATTTCGTGACATCTTCGCCTGGAGCTACGAAGAGATGCCAGGTATTGAACCTGCTATTGTTGTACATGAGATAAAGACATACCTCAGAGTTAAACCTGTCTAGCAATGCCTTCGTCCAGTCCACCCACATAAAGCAACGACTATCAAGCTCGAAGTTGAAAAACTTCTCAAAGCTGGTTTTGTTTATCCGGTGGCTCTAACAGAATGGGTTTCCAATCCTATCCTGATTGACAAAAAAGGAGACAACATTCACGTATGTGTTGATTAGAGGGATATTATCAAAGATTGTCCAAAAGACAACTTTCCAACCCCTTTCGTCGACCAGATTGTTGATGACTGTGCTGGAAGTGAAATCTTCTCCCTCATGGATGGTTTCTCCGACTATAATCAAATTAACATTGCTCCTGAGGATCAACATAAAACTACTTTTATCTGTCCTTGGGGTACTTTTGCCTATTGGAAACTCCCTTTCGGACTTAAGAATGCGAGCGCAAATTTTCAACACGCTATGTCGTATGCTTTTCATGATATAAAGCATATTGTTCAACCCTATTTGGACGAGTTACCAGCTCATTCTATGCACCGAGTCGATCACCCTACCCACCTGCACGCCATTTTCATTCGCTGTTGGTTCTATCGGATGCGATTAAATCCTCATAAGTGTGTTTTTTGCGTAGAATCCGACCGTCTTCTAGGTTTTATCGTTTCGTGTCAAGGGATCTGGGTGGATCCTATTAAGTTTGAGGCGATTCTTAATCTCCCTCCTCCTTCTACACTACGCCAGTTGCAAAGTTTGCAGGGGAAAGAAAACTTTCTTCGTCGTTTTATCCCTAATTATGCTGAGATCACTCATGGTTTTACGCGGCTACTAAAGAAAGATTCTGAGTTCGTCTGGGATACCATTGCCAACAATGCTTTTGAAGCTTTAAAATTGTCCCTAACACGAACCCTGCTTCTCTTTCCTCCTGATTACAGTCACGATTATTTCCTTTATCTTGCTGCCTCGGAGTACACTATTGGCATGGTTCTCGTCCAAGAGGATGATGTGCATGAAGAACAGGTTGTTTACTACTTGAGTCAAAGTCTTACACCAACTAAAATCAAGTATCAACATGTCGAGAAACTGGCTTTGGCTGTTGTTCAAGTCGTTCAATGCTTTCGGCACTATATCCTCTCACGTAAAACTACGGTGATTTCTCATTGCAACCCTATGCAACATATTTTGACACGTCAATTTCTAGGGGGCAAATACTCCAAATGGATTGTCATACTCCAGGAGTTTGACTTGGAATTCGATCGCGCCAAGTCTAAGAAATCTTTAGTTTTTGTTGAGTTGATATGTGATTTTCCTCATTCTGCAACGGAAAATTTAGTAGTAGATTCATTACCCGATGAATCTCTTTTCCTCATTAGCACTGATGATCTTTGGTATGGGGATATCATTATATATCTCCAAACCCAGACTTTTCGGCCTGATTTGTCTAGTACAAACGACGTCACATATGCTATCAAGCTCGTCAATACATAATCCTTAGGGATACTCTTTACTGTTGAGGTATTGACTCTGTTTTTTGACATTCTCTAACGTTTGACAAAGCCAAGAAAGCTCTGAATGACTACCATTTCGGAGCATGTGGTGGTCATATGTCTGGGTATGCTGCTGCCTAGAAGATATCACGCGCAAGATATTTTTGGCCTTCTATGTTTAACGACTGCATTACTGCTGTTTAGAAATGCCATACCTGCCATACCTACAATCAGAAGATTCGGTCACATCCTGCTCCTCTTCATCCTGTGGTCTCAGTTGGTCCTTTTGAAAAATGGGGCATCGATTTCATGACATGTCACCCTCACTCGGCCGGGGGGCATGGTTACATCATTGTAGCTGTTGATTAATTTACAAAATGGGCTGAGGCGATGCCAACATTCGATAATACTGGAAAGACCGCAGCGTTGTTTCTTTTTAATCACGTCATAGCTCATTTTGGTGTTCCCCAAGCTATCGTAACTGATCATGGTAGTCACTTTAGGAATTTTATGATGTCGGAACTTATGAAAAAGTTGGGTCTTCATCATGATAACTCAACGCCCTATTATCCATAAGCTAATGGTCAAGTCGAAGAAATCAACAAAGTTCTAATAAATATGCTCCGACGGATGATAGGAATTCATAAAACAAGTTGGCACACAATGTTGTTTTCGACATTATGGGCATACCGAATGTCTGTCAAATCTGCTATTGGGTTTACAACTTTTCGATTAGTCTATGGTGTGGAAGCCATTCTTCCTATAGAATGCATAATACCCTCTTTGAAGCTAGCTGTCGAACTCCTACCCAACACTTCTGCTGAAGAAGAGCGTCTATTGTATCTAATGCGATTAGACGAAACTCAATGTGACGCCACTCTAGTAATAGAAACCCAGAAAAAATGTGTCAAGGCACAATATGACAAGCATGTCAAACCTCGTGTTTTCTCCGAAGGTGATCTTGTTCTTCTTTATGAATAGGATCTAGATGTGTTAGGAGCTGGGAAATTCGAACCCATGTGGCAAGGTCCTTATATTGTTCACCGAGTTTTGGAAAAAGGAGCATATGAGCTGGTAGATTACGATGGTATTTCTTTGAGTGAACCCAGAAATGGGTTGTACTTGAAGAATTACTATGCATAAATCATTTGTGCACAAGTACATGTATTTTAATGTATCATACTTTGTGTGTGTTACTATAGTTTTCTTTTGTCGTTATCTGGTCTCTGCCCTTATGTGACGTTGTGTTTGATTTCCAGATGTCAGAGTTTTCGCTAMTGTATATTGGCTTCGCTGATGGTGCTAGCCGTAGTACTCGAAACCTAGCTTCCACTGCGTGGGAAATMTATGCCCCAACAAACAAACTTGTATCTTTACGAGGTGTGTGCCTCGRCTGTGCGACCAACAACATTGCAGAGTATAACGCAGTTATTGAATTATCGGTTGATGCTATCTCGCTTGGAATTCGTTATTTGGTTGTACGACTTGACTCACAACTTGTAGTACTCCAGCTGAGTAATATCTACTCTATTCGAAGTCCTACTTTATTACGGGTGTATTTGCGAATTCGCCTCTTGGAACGTTATTTTAATCACATTGAATATCAACATATTCCTAGATGTCTAAATACATTAACAGATGCATTGGCTAATTATGTATTGGACAGACATTTGAATCATTTATAAATCAAACACACAATATAAAGTAAACCGGTAGAAGCCGTCTCTATATATAACGATCAAAAGGTTTTTTACAAAAAGTTTGACCGAAGACCAAAATATCAAAAATTGAAGCTTATAGCTTCTACAAAGTGATGTCATGGATGATGTTCACGGTAACACATGACTTCCCTAGCAACTGTACAGAGCAGTCAAATCATATCTGCTGATACCCCTACAGTATGATGCTGATCGCGTCGTGGAACCTCTTCTAGAGTCATATCTGGAATGTCTGCAGTAAGGCCCTCTAGATTCTGTTCCACTACTTCATAATCCTCAGTATACTGTGGTGCTTCCGCTACTTCTCCTCACCGCTGGATGAGAGAAGTACCGGGAGGTCTATACGGTCCAACATCTGTGTTATCAACAAACAATTTTGTTTTAGCCTTTGGATGAATTTATAAAAACAAAAACATTTGAATATGATAAAAATTCAAAAACATTTAAAAAGATAAAATGTGTGTACTTCTTACCAAGGTCACCCCGCTGAGTATCCTCTGGTAGTGCTAAATCCGGATCTCCTCGAAAATCCAACCCGACATAAGCATAGTCATTGACCATCAACATCTAGGTTTGAAGCCAGTCAAAGAAGATATCGTCATACTTGACGATCGGTCATGCTACGTGCCGGGCCATGAGCCGACACCATCTCAACATCCTTGGATCCCTGGGACCCGGTATGTTCCACTCAACCTGTAGTCTAAATACGGGGACCCTTTCAAGGAATAAGGACACCAACAAAGATCCATACCCGAATTGCTTCAAGTCACCCTGCCTACATTTGGTCAATTGTTTTTTGATACTGCGAAGCACAACATCTGCCCAATTGATTACTTGAGGCTCAGAACACTCGATGGTGTACTGGAAGTAGCTTTGTAATTCCATATGAGGAGTAGAACTCCTAGCCATATGAGCTATAGTGAAAAGAATAGTACGAAGAGTCAAGTGTTGTACCCCCCAGATAACCACTTTTCCTTTTTTCCTTTCTGCCTTGGGTACACAGTATTGATTGCAGTACTCACTCATCTTTAGCCCACCACCTCTACTGCCGGTCAGGCTGACATAGTATCCACGTCAAGAAAATTCTGTCAAAAAGTATATGTCCTCAATGTCTATGGACAGTGTGTGAGCTCCCACATGAAAAACCTGCTGATCTGGGTCCCACATATGGACCAGGTACTCTAGTAGTCTGACTTGGACCCTCATGCCCTGGATGCGAAAGTATTTGAAGAGTCCACAATCTCTCAATGTAGCTATGGTAGGAGGATGATTATCGACCATTGCATTATCCTCTTCATGTTCCTTTTCACTCCACTCAAGCACCATGTTTATGGCCAATTATCTGTACAAGGAACATAAAAGGAAGATTAATAACTTTTTCATGCTTTAGATCTTTTTCATTTGGCTAAAAATTTAAAATTTTTTGGGGCTTTTCATTTCTCGTAGGTGCCCCATTTGCACAGTGCGAGAACCTCGTAGGTGGCTTAAGGCTCACTTGCGAGAATGCATCATTCTCACAGGCGCCGTATGGGCTGCCTGCGAGAATGACAGTGCGCATATAGGGCCTAGAAAAACATCTTAAAAATGGAAATTTAACCAATGAAATGACAAAATGAAACCATGAAAATGTTAAGGACGAAGAGCCTACTTTAATGTCGTAGATGGCTCGCTGAATGGTCTCTTGTAGCTCCCGCAATCTAACGCTGAAATCAGAGGGTAAATGAGGGGTTTTTTGCAGCTAAATAGTGGAAATGTAAAATGGTGTGGTAAAAAAGATTTTTTACTCATTTGATTTACTTTTACTATATCGTTTTGGATTTTTATAATTTTTTATCAATTAAACCCTAATCACTAATGTTATGATGAGTGTAACTCTTGCAGGTGTGATGACTTGAATGATAAAATATCGGGATATGGACATAGTTTTTCTTTGTTATGGCGTGTTTTTTTATTGTTTTTAATGGTTTTTACATAAAACCTCGAGCGTCATTTTTGTCCGTTCTTGCACTCGTAAATACATGAGAACGTGATTGAGAATAGTTTTATAAATTTTTCGGGCTCAACAAGGTTATATGAAAAAGGAACCCCCCTGGAGTCTTCTTTAAGCTCTTTTTAGACTCTCTAAACATGAAAAGATCGTCGAGCGACCTTGCTATTTTCACGCTCGATAAAGTATTTGAAGTAAGCATCTAGTGAGTGATAATTTATCTCTTTTTCGGTCTCGTCCAGACTATTTTAYGAAAAAGGAACTGAGAGAGTTCTCTTTTAAGTTTTTTTCCAAACTCTATAATCTTGAAAAACCTTCGAGTTTTCTATCTCGGGACTCATTAAAAAAACATTGATAGACCCGTGATGGGACCGAACCACTCCTTCTTAAGGTTCATTAAATATACTCCGAGGGACTCGTCCGAAGGATGATCTTACATCAACAAGAATATGTTATCCTCCTCAAGCTTGCATAAAAATAAAGAGGTACTCGCCAGAAATGGTGGGGGAAAATTTGGGAAAGGGATATGTTTCATCTTTGTATTGATTGGCAGTAAGTGTCGCTCTTGAACATGACACCCCCTATTCATCACATTTGAAGTCAGTTTGGGAAATCCATTTGTCTCTCATTTGATTTGCTACAAGGTCATTCCCTATGTCGTCTTTGAGTCAATGATGCCAAATCATTGGTCGTGTCATTCATATGTTCAAGAGAAGTCCATATTGAGTTGGCCATCTGTATTTATCCATTCTCTCCGTGTTGGCCTTCCCTGTGTCCCATCCAATTTGAAAAATTCTCTGTTTCACCTTCAAAATATGTTACTCATTTCGTGTCATTGATGGGGGATACATCAAGCCCTCCTGTGATGAGTTTTGTTCCATCAAATTCAGCTCATTATCCAGAATCAAGACTTAGAAATTGTTTAGTACCTTGGAACTTGCATGCCTCAATGGCAAGTTTCCTTGTTTTCGACAGTGGGTTTACATCATTGACCCCTAATCAAAAGATTCCATCGGATGTTCGACATCAACTCAGTTATTCACACTCGATGGATTGTACTATGATACCTTGGGAGTCATTGACATCAAGGGTGATTTCCCTCGCACTTGTTAATGGTTTCATCAATGGACAGTAATCAAGTGGTTTCTACCATGTTCGACTTCAACACATGTAATTACATGGTTAGATTCGTACTTTGGGTGATGAGATTGAAGACCCTGGATATCATCTCTTTGGTCCAGGTTGCGATGGAGTATGTATAATTTGTGACACATAGATCCACTATGTATGTATTGTGGCTATGTCATCTTGATTTAAAATTTCTCTCATAGATCCACAGTGTATTCTGGTGGCTATGCTATATTTTGATGCATGGATCCACAGTGTATGATTGGTGGCCATGACCCATATCTATAATGTCATCAGTCTATGATTTGAGTATGGGAATGCCTACCTCAGAGTTGGTATATATGTAGATGCTTGGTTGTTTGCAAGTTTTCAATTAGATGTGCTCCTGATTCTTGACACACACATGCAACTTACAAAGTCTATCGGCTGTTACTGATTCCAACCTCATACTTTAGGGGGCATTCTATTACCCATGATTTTGGTCGTCATGATGATGTATTGATGATGGTGTACCCGGGCTCTTCATTGGAACTTTCTCCTGAGAAAAGTTACCTTCATCTATTTCCAGAAATCACATTTTTGAGGAATGTTCGCAGGCTGCTAGTATATTTGCCCACTATTGTGGGGTATTCTACCCTACGGACTAATAAT
>JZKD02S0456237.1:130477-145814 GCA_000966675.3 Picea glauca | reverse complement strand
TCATCAAATCAAATGAAACATCATAATAAACATATCAACCCAAAAGCACACTCCCTGACTCAGTCCGGAGTCCAAGGGGGGTTCTACCGATGCCTCTGCATCCTCAAGGTCAAAATCCATGCACACTCAATACAACTGAGTCAATAGCACCCATCTAAATCAAATAGTAACACATCATGTCATCTGTCAATCACATCATAATCAAATATATAAGGTCTAACATCAAAAAGGGTCCAGATCACTTGCAAGCAAGTGTCCTCAAATCATAGGTGTCCTCAGTGCGCCAGAGCGGGATGTTACATACACCCCCTCTTGGTCTAAACTTCGTCCCGAAGTTTCTCAGTATAATACAGGAATAAAGTATCACAGTATTATAAGTCTATCCATCAAACAAAAATGGAAACTGCTGACGCATATCCTCTGCGTCCTCCCAGGTCGCCGAGTGTGGACTATAACTGTCCCACTGGACCTTGACCTGATCTACCGTTCGACGTCGTAACTGTCGAACGCGGTGATCTAAGATGCAGACCGGCTCAGCCATGAGAACTCCCTCGTCCGATACCTACAAGGAACTTAGGTCAATTACATGTGTAGGATCACTAATACAATGTCTCAAACAGATACATGAAAAACATCGTGCATACACCTCAAAGAATCAGGTAAGGCTAGTCGATAGGCCACGGGCCCTTTTCTCTCCACAATCTCGAAAGGTCCCACAAACCTAGGAGAGAGTTTATCTCCCCTTCCAAACTTGATTGAACTCTTATGCGGTTTAACCCGCAAGAAGTCTCAATCGTCGACCTCGTAGCTACGGTCGACTCGGTGCGCATCGGCATAACTCTTTTGTCGATCTTGCGCTTCTTTAATCCTTTGACTTGTGGATTGCATCTGCTCTTCCATTTCTTGGATTGCTTCTTGTCCCACCAGGACCCTATCCTCAAGCCGATCCCAACTCAAGGGCATCCGACATGGTCGCCCATAAAGAAACTCAAAAGGCGCCATCTTTATGGTGCTTTGATAACTGTTTTGTAAGCGATCTCTACTAGAGGCAAGAATTCCTTCCAACTCTTTAGTTGGTCCATCACGTACATGCGAAATAGGTCTTCCAAGGTTTGGTTCATACGTTCTGTCTGTTCGTCCATCTCGGGGTGATAGGCAGTACTAAAGTTAAGCTGGGTTCTCGAGGCGTCTTGGAAACTCGTCCAAAATCGTCCAGTAAACACCGATCCTCGATCGGATATAATATTTTTAGGCATGCCATGAAGCCACACAATCTCACTGATGAAAACTCTCGCTATGTCAGGTGCCTGATACGTCGTACGCACAGGAACGAAGTGAGAACTCTTCGTCAGAGTGTCTACCACTACAAAATCGAGTCGTGTCTCCTTGCCGTCCGTGGCCATCCAACAATAAAATCCATCAGTATAACTTCCCATTTTGATTCTGGAATGACATGTGGTTGAAGTAATCCTGCCGGGTGTCTATGTTCAGCCTTTACCTGCTAACACTCTATACAACAGCCACAAAGTTAACTATGTCGGCCTTCATTCCTTTCCAAAAGAATAATGGTTTGAGGTCTTCCCTCATCTTCGTAAATCCCGGGTGAGCCATGTAAACTGATCTATGAGCCTCGCTCAGGATCAACATCCTCAACTCGTCATTTGGCGGCACGTAAATCCGACCTCTAAACCTCAATAACCCATCGTTATCCAAAGAATATCCTTCTTATCGTGGTACCGTCATCGTGTTTTGTCTGATAAGATCCTTGATTTCCTTGTACCAGTCATCATCACGCTGCAAGGTGAGAATATTCTCATGTAGATTTGTCTGAAGAGGTAACACCGAAAAGATGTGTGGCCTCCGACTCATGAAATCCACCACTCGGTTCCCTGTTCCCTTTATGTAATAAATCTCAAAATCGCATTCGCTAAGCAATTCCGACCAACGTTGTAGTCGCAAGTTCAGGTCGCTTTGCGTAAAAATGTGTTGTAGTCCACAATGATCAGTGTTTAATTCAATTTTTCATCCAACAAGGTAGTGTATCCAAACCTTCAAGGTGTATATGATGGCTAGTAACTCCAAATCATGCGTCGTGTAGTTCTCCTCATGCCTTTTCAGCTTCCTCAAAAAGTAAGCGATCACTCGTCCGTCCTGCATCGAGACTCCGCCTAAACCTTCCTTGGATGCGTCAGTGCACACCAAGAAGTCTATGTCCATGTCAGGGACCTTTAGTATTGGTGCGGTTGTCAACAACTCCTTAAGCCTCCGAAATGCTTCCGTGCATTTCTCCGTCCCAACAAACTTCTTGTTTTTCTTCCGCAATTCCATGATCGTATTTGCTATCTTCGAAAAACCCTCGACAACCGTTGATCGTATCCTGCTAATCCCATTAAACTATGCACTTCTGTGACATTTGTAGGCGCAGGCCATTCCATAATAGCCTCAACCTTGGCTGGATCTATGACTATACCTTCGCTGGAGATGACGTGCCCTAAGTAGTGAATCCTGGATTGATAAAATGAGCATTTGGACAACTTCCCATACAAGTTTGTGTTCTCAAAAACATTGTAGTACCAAGGGAAAGTGCTCATCATGCTCCTCCGTCGTCGGAGAGTAGATCAATATATCATCAATGAATACTTGGATGATTTTTTCCAAGTACTCGCGGAACACCCCGTTCATCAAACTCATGAATACTCTTGGGGCGTTTGTCAGCCCGAAAGGCAAAACAGTAAACTCGTAATGTCCAAATATTGTCTTAAGGCTGTCTTAGGGATGTCATCCTCCTTGATATGTAACTGGTGATACCCGGATCGTAAGTCGAGCTTGGAGAACACCGTCGCACCCTTCATTTGATCGAATAGATCGTCGATTCTTGGTAAGGGATACTGATTCTTGATCGTTGCCTTGTTCAGTTGTCAGTAGTCAATGCAAAGCCTCCATGATCCATCCTTCTTTCTTATGAAAATAACTGGTGCACCCCATGGTGACCCACTAGGACATATCAGTCCCAGGTCCAACAACTCCTTCAGTTGCATTTTCAACTCTTGCAACTCCGGGGTCGACATCCGATAAGGCGTTCTTGCTATCAGTTCGGTTCCTGGTTTTAGGTCTATGGTAAACTCCAGTTCCCTCTCCGACGGTATCCCAGGAAACTCCTATGGAAATACGTCCGCAAACTCCTTCACCACTGGAAGGCGTTCTAGGCCTTCTGCTACTCCTTTCTCRTTTAGCGCGAGGATCRCATATATTTTTCACCCCTTGAAGAGATGAACCATAGGGAAACTCCCTGGTTCCTTCCTACAATCACACGTCTCTGTCCTTCATCATCCACCAAGCTCAACCGTTTCACCTTAYAGTTGAGATTCGCCTCATGYGTTTCCAACCAATCCATACCGATCACGACGTCATAAGATCCTAAGATCGTGACGTACAAGTTGTCTCTCATGACAAACTCTCCCTGGTTAAGGGCACAGCCCGTAACCTTTCCTCCATCCTTCTGATTGGCTTCTGAAGCCCTCTCTATGAAGCTAAACTTGTCCTGAACGACTGCCTTCAAAACGACTGCCTTCAAGATGACATTGTGCAAGGTTTGAGGCATGAAACCTTTAAATCTTGCACGCAGGCTGYCGTTAAGGCCCAACACAACCCTGATGWCCTTAAGCTTCTCCAAGTCAAGGCGCGGAGCTTACCTGAGCAGCACCATAAAACATGCCTCGTACTCGAGCATCGTACGACCTCCCTATGGTAAAGCATTAAACTCATTGAGCTGATGCTCAATGAATTCCTCTGGAAGATACCTCTCACGGAACCATTCCTTGAATAGTTCCCATGACACATCTCAATGGCCATGTACAACTACGGTAGGAGCGTCTTTCACCATAGAAGAGCGCTCCCTTTCCAATGAAAGACTGCCATGCGAAACTTAGAGTTGGAGGTACAACTGCGAAGTGCGAAGCACATCACCATCTTTTCCAATCCACGCCTCGGTGGCTGTGCCTTCTGAGGCACCCAAGAACTCGGGGAAATTTGACCTTCTCGATTTCCCAGCGAAAGCTACCTATAACGGTCGATGCGCGTGGTGGAACCTCAGCAGGTGCCGACGCCCTGGCCTCGGCTCTGCCCAATTGGCTGATCAGTGCCTCAGACATGCACTGAAAAGACCTTATCAAGCCTACGACATCACCAACTACGATCTGTTCAATTTCAAGAACCTGCTTGCCTCCCTGGGGGTTAAACTCCTTAGGCGTGGATGCTACTAGAGGCGTCACACCTCCTCTCCCAGCATCCCGTCGTCTGCCTCTGCGACGTCCTCTAACCATGATTACCGTGCACGTACATAATCAACTCAATCCGCAACAGTATGATAAAACCAACTCATGTCAAGGAAATCCATCATGAATCCCAAGTTGCGGGTTGAACCGGCTCTGATACCATATGTTACAACCCTCTCTAAGTTAAGGACAACTACTCTGTCAATAGGTGCAAATTTTTTTTTGTTTGTAAAAGTGTGTAAGCACGCGTAGAAGAAACAACCCCCTCGACTCTACCTCACCACTAGAACCAACAAGACGCAAGTAAGACAACTCAATCAAGATGATCCGACATATCACAGTGACAACAAGAAATAAATTCCCCTGGACATAAGGCGTGCAACTAGCAGCTGTAAGCAGAAAAGACACTAGGGGTTAGGTACAGTACTGTCACATAATGAAAGAATCTAACAGTAGAGTCGTAGTAGTGGAACTGTGCCTTTAAACAGCCCGAGACTACTGATACGACTCAGAGTGTGTCACAAGAGTGGAACTGTGCCTTAAAACAACCCGAGACTCTTGATACGGCACGAAATTCTTGATGCAGGGAAACAAACAGACATAAACACTAAGGCTACCGATTGTGTCTACCTCCCACCGGACATGACTGCCCCAACAATAAGACAATTACAAACTTTCACAAATGTGGTACGAACAAGCATCCTCCAGGAAGGCACAATTAAGAAGGATCTGGACATTGACCAACCATGAATAAGACTCACTGAAATCACAGACCAGTTGCTCCCTTTAAATTTAGTAATCAACTGGATATCCAACCCTAAATAAAGTACAATTAGTTAACTGAAATCCATGTTTACTGGAGTATATCTATTGGTTTCACTTAGATTCACGGACCCTACCTTTTATGGGTCATCTGTCAATTACGATTTACCACGAGTTCACCATAAGACCACCATATCTTTTCCTTCTAGAATACCATCACATTGCAATTTAAAGGATAATAACCTTCACTTAAATTTTCACCATTAACAATGGAGTCATAGTATCGTTGCTATAAATGACAATCAGAATAGAACCACAACCTTAACATGACAATAATAAAACCCAATTATTAGCATTGCAATGTTAAACCCTAGAATTAAACGGTAATATAAAAACTCCAATTATTAAAACCAAACATTAGAACCCCAATAATAAACCACACATTTAACCACAATGTTTAAACCACTCACAATCAACCTCTTAACATCAACCCATAATATTAAACCATAGCCTTAACCATTATTAAACCATAATATTAAACCCCTTAAGATTTAACCATAACATTTAGCCATGATATAAACCACTATATTGACCACCGTCTTAACCACTTAACATTAACCACTTAATGATAACCCATCATACTACAACGATGATCTTAGAACCAATATTATAACCATTCATTACCATACCCATTCAGGTAACATGTAAATTATAACCCTTACATATAATCCATTTAACCTTACGGATATCTCTTGGAACAAATAAATCTCAGAACATAAACATTGCATTTATTACTTACCCCTATAACCTTTAGTAACCCCTTATCTCCATTAACATATTACCTTTCCATTTATGATGTTACAATTATAACTTTACTTTTACAAACCCTGACACCCAAAAACTAAACTAAACCATTACTTTAATAATTAACGACCAACCACTCATACAATAATCTAATTATCAATCAATAAGAATTGCAACGATTCCATATTTGCATAAATCATAATTAGCTTTCATTATAGTTAAATATACAATCGCATTTTAAATATATGAAACATTTAATTAAATATATTGAAGTTCAATATCTTAAAATAAAACGACATTACCTTTACCTTAAATGGCCATAATTGGGCCAACAAGCTAACCTAAATTTCATTTTGGGTTATGTGATAAGAATTCTACTAGAATAAATTAAGGCAATTATCTATCCTTCATAACATCCTTAACATACGTTCTAACGGGTCAGGATAACATAGCATTCTATATAATCGCTTGGATTAATAAACATGGAAACCCTTAGGGTTCTGATCTTATAGTAGGTGAATTTGACAATCTAACAAACCTTAAGGGAGTATTCTTCTAATCATTAATTGTAAACCTTCCATTCAATAATCATTCTAAATTAATCATGTTGAAATCAATATTGATCTAGATTAATAATCATTAACACTAGGCGCATAAATGATCCAGGTAGAATAAAGATTTTAGAATTGAGAGGAATAATAGTCTGGCCGAATATACGTGTAAATAACCATCAATAAAATTCTTCATCAGAAACCACACCCAGCCGCTGTCATGAATTAAATGAGCATTAACACCGATACGGTCCTATTGTCAGAAGTCGGATGTTGTTAGGGATAGAAGGGATTCTGTCGGCTCAGTTATTACCGCCAGCTCAATTACTATCAGGGTCCGCCAGGGTTCAGCTAGGGATCGGCCAGCTCATTTACCAACAACAATTAAGGGGGCGATCTGAGTGGTAATTCGAGATTTAAACTGGAAACAATAACCAGTTATTTCTGAGTTAAAAATTCTGGTAACAACAACATTGTGATTGTTCCTTCTGTCGATTAGGAGTGAATCGATAACACCGCTGTCCGCAACATCGGAAGCTCGTGGCCGACTGTCAGCACCACAGTCCACCATTAAGAGCGATCGGGGGTGGGAAGGGACTAGTAATATACAGTCATACGTATTAAGAATATTATATATTTTTTTAAATTTTTAGACGCACAATTACAGAGTATATTAAAAATTAAAGGCAGAGAGGGATTAGAATAAAAGGAGAAATAAACCATTGCCGAGTTATTAACTCCTTTCAATATATGATTATTATGCAACAGAAAACAACTACAATGCCTTGTTGTCACCGAATTATCAGCTAATCACTGTAATTGCCTAACAGTAACCAACGAACCATTATATCATAGTTTTACTAACAATTTAAGGGATAACAATAGAATCGAATACGTTGTTTCTACTAACCAATAAATAAACTATGCCATGTTATCAATAGATACATCTTTGAAAGCGCTGCTGGAAAGGGAGTTTTCCCCAAGGACATCAAGGTTGTGTTCGATTTCTCCCTAAGCGATTGGCCCAGTCGCTACCTCTCGAATGGTCGTTAAACTGCGAACCCTCTCTGAACGTTCTTCAATACTAGAATGATTCCCTTTGTAATATTTATCTTGCCATCACGCTATCGAGTTGCATTGTAAATAAATCTCACGATTACTCAAACAGGAAATGGAACTACGGTTTAATTAATGAACTCACCTTATTAAAAATACACCAATATAAGTACCAGGGAGTGGTGCAGCGGTAACTGCTTCTAGGAAGCAACGATCGGGAAGGTAGATGGCATTTAGGTTGGGTTCCCAATCCGTCTAGAATTTGGTTAGGGTTTTCCCAATCGATGGTCAAGTGAGGAACGGGTTACGTAAACACGTTTACCAACTCCGTTGGGCTCACGAATCTACCCGGAACACCCGCGAGCTAAAACACCCCAAAAACAATCATCTCAGTCATAGGTAAATGGCCATTAACACACACAGTCAACCCATGGTAGATACAAGGGTGCCCTCCCTGCACAGGATCGGGCATTCAACGCAGACAGAGGTTAGTATCAACGCCATCCAAATGCCGTAGACGGCAAATCCACGTAGGTCACGGGCGATGGAGCGTAGAGGGGAAACAACATATTCTCGCAGAGAGAAAAACAACGTGCATCTGCGTTGATAGTGATACCCAAGGCCAGTAAATACCCAGAGCCCATGAGTTAGAGAAGAATAGTGACTAAGATACGACGAGATTCAACGCAATGCCAGAATAAACGTACACAGAGGGTTAGAAATTCACAGTGATACCACGAGCCACCACACCACAAAGGAAGTTACCACAGCAGAAGTGAATAAAAACTCAATACTCAACAATAAGTCGCGATTCAGGTCATGGGAAGGTGAATCTGTGGCCACGAGAGGTGAGATAAATCCGCATGGTCAGGTTTTGAACGAATTCAACCAAGAGATAAATAAATACAATGCAATCTGAGGGTTTAAGCACGTAGGTCAAGGCACCGGAAGCATGAGATAACTAACATAAATTTTCCCCTTTGGTATTAGAGAAAAATTTTGACAGGTATTTCTTCAGTAAATCAGATCACAAGGTTGGTTACCGAACTATTCATTCAGCGCATATGCCAGTAACAAGAGAGAGCAGAAATTAAGCATTCGTTATTCTCTTATATTAAAATAAACAGAAGGAAAAACCTTATTACAGAGGTAATTCACACCAGTAACCAATTCCTTCCTTTCTTTAATAACAAGTCAACTAAAATTAAATCTCAAGCAATCTATTATGCAAAATTAAAGAGCGTACAGTTGCCTTGCTGCTGCTGCAATAAACTCCTAAGCTCCTCGCTGCTCCTGCTCCTGCTTGTCGACTGCAATGAACTCACCGGTACCTCCCAGCCAAACGCTAGGGGTACTCTTCTTSCCCCTCAGCCCCCCGAGCCGCAAAGGGGCCACACACAACCAGAGAGTAACTAGCTCCTCAACTCGCCTCCAAGGCTGAGCTACCACTCAAATCTGCTGAGGCTTCCCAACTCCTACCAGAAAATCAGTCAGTCTCTATTCTCCAGCATAACCATACCAATCTGAGCAAAAATCCCCTTTCTTTCCCCCTCCTCCTTTCCTTTATCCCTGACTCAAACCCTAATTCTTCTTTTTCTTAGGTTTCCCCCCCCTTTTTCTCTTTTGACTTTCTTCTTTTTTCTTTTTAATTTATTTCGTTTATATATTTCATTTTTATTTTTTTCTTTTCAAAAATTCAAGGGTATGTGCGCTCATTTTTTTATTTTTTTTATTTCCATTTTTCACATGCTTAACTTTATTGGTTTATTATTTGTTTATAATATAAATATACATATATATATTTTTTTCATTTTTCTATTAATTAATATGCATTCATCATTTAACTTACCATTAATATATCCATATTTTCAGGATTAATGAGATATTAAGGCGATGGCAAACCAGTATAGGAGAAAAGTAAATGTTTTACAAAAATGAATAAAGAGGATTTACGAGAAGGGCTGGCGATTTAGTAAATGTGAACTGCACAAGTAAAGGAAGATGGATACTGGAAGATCCAGGCGATGGAGGATAGTTTAATTAAGTAGACAAGGATAAAGAGGGGGTGATGGTCCAAGGTTTGTTTTCTGTTTTTTTTTTTGAATTTTCATTTGTTAAGGCCACACTAAAATCCCCCCCCCCCCCAGTTTCTAGAAGGTCTTAGGCTTAGGGTTTAGATTTTGAGCTAGGCGACGATTGGTTAAGGGTAATGCTTAAGGTTTTATTCAGGTGCTGAAGACTTAGGGATAATTAGGCTGACTCCATCAACCACCTTTATCGCGACGTGCCCTTCAGGTTGCACCACGTGCGCCAAGGGTGCCACTCACCTTTGGAATTTCTTTTGGCGACGTGCCCTTCATGATATCAGCCCCTTTTTGGGTCCTTTTTGGGATGTGGGAATATGTGACGGGAATGGGATGTCGGCCCATGGGTTTACCCATGTTTAGGATTATTTTGTATATATAAATAGATGCTTAGGCTACATAGAAGTGTTGGTGCATCTATGTGATGTGAGTTTATGCTAAGTGCAAGTAGATTCTGTAAGTTCTCTGTGCATGACTATGTGGGACCTGCAGAGCTAAGTGTAAGTCATTGTAGCAATATTGTGGAAGGATTAGTGTTGGAACAGAAGGAAGAAGGATCTAGTGGGTTGCGCAAATCTTCTTTCTTGTGCAGAGTAAGGCTTTTGAGGTTCTGTGCTTGTACTCGATTGACTGAAGATAATAAAGAATAAGAGTTGGTGGATGTATCCCCGGGGTGGCGGTGAACCACATAAACACTGTGTTGTTATTCTTTGTCCTTTTCTTAATGTGCTTATGACTCTCTTGCTAAGTGCTTTGATAGAGATAGATAATTTTTTTCATGCTTTGTGCTAATGATGTGTAAGAATGTTAGATTTGAATTCTATGAATGTGCTTAGTGCTTGCTTCTGTTAGATTTGATCCATGTGTTCGTGCTAAGTAATTAACTACATTAGATTAGTGTGAATGCTGCGAAGCCTTGTTTTATCAGTGAAGTAGGTATTGATTTCATATTGAGGATCTGATGGTGATAAGTTCTCTATTAAGTATCATAATCACATATCTATGTCCCATATAAGGTTGCAGACACCTAAGTCTCGCAACCACCCATGCCTCTACCTCGGGTGAGACTTCATCTGCTTCGCAAGTGTTGTCAAAAGGGGTAGTCATTAGGGTTTTTTTGGTGCACTATTGTAGTGTTGAACCCTGGGTCTGCCCTTGTGCCAACAATAAGGTGTGTTCTTCTGATGATGTATCTCGATTTATTCTATCATAGATCGAATTCTACTATTAATAAAATGATTTCCCTGATCACTCAATAAGATTCTAGGACATCCAAATCTGGTCACCATGTTCTCAAAGAGAAACCGCGTTGTCCTTTAATGGGGCTGCTTCTCCTTATTTGTTTAAGTATTTTGTTGCAGTGATGATGTATCTAGCTCTTGACCTCCTTGCTGGTGTATTAATGGGTCCAATTAAATCCACAACCCATTTATCAAATACATGTAGAGTTACTTGGGGCATAAGTGACATTTCATCACTTCTGGATGGTTTTCCCAGCCTTTGATAGACATCACAGGCCTGACAGTATTCCTTTGTGTCCTTATGTATTGTAGGATACCATACTCCTGCACGCAACACCTTCTGTGTTGTATGTTTTCTTGCATAATTTCCTCAAGCTATTCCTTCATGTGCTTCTACTAACACCATGGAGTGTTCATTCTCCATCACACATATTCTCAAAATTCCATCTACACCTAACTTGTATAAATGACCTGCAATCAACTGATAGTTTTCAGTGCACACTACCAACTATTTTTTTTTCTATACAATAGTAAATTCCTTGGGATCCATTCATGTGCTCAAAAATCCAACAATGTCAGCAAAATAATCATCAACAATTTGAATAGAAAATAAGTTAGCATCAGGAAAATTCTCATCCAAGTTCTTTGGCTCCTCTCCATTAATAATTCTTGATAGATGATCTGGTCCTGCATTTAGCTTCCCCGGTTTTACTATGATTTCAAAATAATATTCCTGAAAGAATAACAACCATCTACAGATCCTTCCCCCCAACACTGGCTTGTTAAATAGATACTTCAAAGTGGAATGATCTGTAAACATATTAAAATGTTGACCCAATAGATAATGCCTGAACTTCTGTAAGGAATATACCATATCTAGACCTTCCCTTTCTGTACTATTATAGTTCTTCTCAGACTCAGATAACTTTCTACTAGAAAAAGATATTGGGTGATCAATGTCTCCTTCACCTAGTTGTGCCAAAACTACTCCAAGTGCAATGGATGAAGCATCCACATGCACATGCAATTCCTTTTTCCAATATGGAAATCTCAAAATTGGTGTTGTCACCATCTTATCTTTCAGTATGTCCAAGCTCTCTTGGCATTCATCATTCCATGGAATCCTGATGTATTTTTTTAGTAACTTTTTCATGGACACAGTAATCTTTGTGTGGCCCTTTTTGAATTTCTTGTAGTACCTTATGTGGCCTAATTTTTCTCTCAACTGATGCACTAACTTTGGTGGTGGTAAATTGAGAATAACAAAAATCTTTTCAAGGTCTACTATAAAGCCCTATTTGCATATAATGTTTCCAAGTAGGACGCCAAATGGTGTATTGAATATACATTTCTTAATTTTCAAGGAAATTTGATGTTGCCTACATCTTTCTAACATTAACCTCAAAATCTCTACATGGTTCTTGAATAAACTGAATACTATCCAATCATCCAGATAAGCTACTAAAAACTTGTGTATAAAATCCTTGAATGCAACTACTACTACTATGGAAAATATTTTTGATTCATTCTTTAAACCAAATGGCATTACTATATACTTATATAACCCCCACTCTGTTGCAAATGTGGTTTTGTACCTGTCCTTCAGAGAAATTATGATCCGATGGTACCTTGAAAATCCATCTGTGAAGGAGTAGACTTCATGTCCTCCTACATTTGCTAGCACCTCATATTTAAATAGAGTAGGAAAAGGATTATGCAAACATGCATCATTTAACTTTATCAAATCCACACATATCCTAATCCCTCCAGTCTTCTTTTCTTGGACCACAATTGGACTAATCTGCTCTAATTCTTCCATAGGCTCTATGATTCATGATTCTAGCATTATGTCAAGTTCTTCCTTAACCTTATGCTTATAGATAGGGTTTAATTTGTATGGTCTTTGTATTAATGGTCCTGCATCTGGTATGAGGGGTATATTCATTTCTCCAAGTTATCCTGCTACCCCTTTCATCTCTGAAAATGTGGCCGGGAATAAGTCACTATATTCACACAGTAATTCAATTATCTTTTCCATTGTCTCACCATCCCAGTAATCTCCAATGTTGGCTATAATGGGCTTCTCTTCAGTCCCAATATTGAAATTTTTAATATTCATAGGTGTAGTAAATTATTGTGATTGTAAATGGGGTCCTTCAAACCCTCTTTCTCCTTCCCCTTCTATTATCTTTATGTCGCATGGGGTTTCTTCTACTTCTTCATCCTATGTGACCTGATAACAATAAACTAATTGTTTAGGTGTTTCTCTTTTGTAATCTCTATCTACTGTTACTGTATCTACCCCATACTCTTCAAATATATTCTTGTTGGACATCTATAATGCAACATCCACCCATAGATTCTCACTTTCAAATGCAAAGGTCCTAATAAAGTTTTGTTGCACTACACCCCAACTCACAGTTTCTTTGCGCAGTTCATGTTCCTTATACCAATTACTTGGTATTCCCTCTAAGGTATGAAGAAAGTAATGCATCCTTTATCCTAGTGGTACCAATCTCCATTTAGTGACACAATCATTTATATGATGTCTTGGGTTCCCTTTTCCATGATACTTTTGTAAGGGTCTATCCTGCTGACTCTTAGAAAATATTATGCACGTCAGTATCTTACACTGATACTGGTCCTGAATTACCTCCTTATGCGCACCCCACCATCGTACAGGTGTGTCCCTTAGTGATATATCCAACACTAATAATCTATGACTATCCAAAACCTATGATTCAAGCTCTATCAAGAACTTTTCTAAGTTATCCTCTTTAGTAAATGTGGGAAACTATCTTACTTTTGTTCCAACCCATCTTGATGCATGTGTAATTATGGAACACCTCCTAGTAGAGACTTGATGAATTATTTTATTCGATTTTCTACTCCATTATCTGAATCTGACACATCATAATTGATACTCCTCTAGCTGAGTACTCCATTTGCAGTTAGATTCACACAGTCTTCCTTTCGCGTAGTAGTTCTATACAACTGGTTTACATCATCCCCTAGAACACTGTTAGTCACATTTTCTACATATCTTTCACAATATGAGGGATCTAAAGGTGCTACTACCCTTATGTTCCCAACTTCAAATATCATATTTCTACTATTTAAATTAATTATAGCCTGATTATTAAAGGCCCAATCAATTCCCAAAAGTGATGGAAATGGTATAGACTCATCCACCATATCCATTACTTCAAATATGTTGTTGTGCACACACTATCTAGATCCATTGTTGTATTATTCAATCTACCTATGGGAATCACCCTCTACTATTTTTCTAGCTTCAATTGAATACTGGAGTACCCAAGTGTAGGTTCTCGCATTGCTTCCCAAGTCTTCTTTGGAAAAATGTTGACATCTGATCCTAAGTCTAAGATAACATTTCCCATACTAAAGTCTCATATATTTTCATTCAATCTGAACTCTCTACTGTTTCTTTTCTTTTTATGGACCCGATTAATATTCTTAGGTTATGTTCCTACCCCTTCTTCTATGCTATATTTCTCAAGCACATCTTTAAATAAATGATGGCATTCTTATCATTAAGTAATTTAAAGAAAGATTATAGGAAATTCTTTAAGTTACTTACTTTCTTTGTTTTCTCTCCTTTGTAAGTATGATCCAAAGACTAAGGCATATCAAAAATAGGATTATCATACCTCTACACAATATTTTATGTGGAGGCTTCATTCTCCTTCATAAATTATTTCTTTGCTTCTTTGAAAGTTTCATTTTCCTTATTTGCATTAAACTATTGTTGTGGTTGAGTTTTCTTTTGAATCCAACACTGAGATTCCTTCCTCTGATCCTTTGCATCTGCTCCTATCTTGACTCCTCCTCTAGTCACTATATTGATGTTCCTCCCAAGATCCCTTATTTCTGCAAAAATCCACTGAACATTATGGTTGTTTATATTCATCTTCTCCTGGATCTAAGTCTCTAAATTTGGGCACTCTTCTGTCACGTGATCTGTTGCACGACAATACATACATGTTATTGTTGGTTGAGGGAAATATATGGCATAGTGTCCTTGCTGTTGAAAATTATGGCAGATAATAGGCCCTCTTCCTCTGCCCATTTCTCCTCTTCCTCTACCTCTGAATCCTCCACTATTACCCCGTGGATCCATGTTTTGTTGATGATATTGTGGTGCTTGATTATACTGCGGGGGTTGCTAAAATTGTGGAACTGCTTCAAATTGTTGCCTGTTGCCAAACTATGGTGTAGTATGTCCTACCATCAACTCAGCTTGCATCCTATATGCATATGAGGTTATTTCCTTCATTAACTCTAGAGTTCTATAAAAAAAATTTTCATGCCCCACTGACTTACAAAATTTACAAAAAATACTCTTTGGTTATGTCTTGTACTTTTTCATCATAGGACAGTGATAATGTTAAGCCCTAATATTGGCTCATTACCCCTTAATTGGGGCATATTAGATTAGTAATTTTATTTTATTTATGTCGGCTTTAGGCCATTAGTTGTAATTATACCTCCTATTCTCCTATATATACCAAGGAGACATTTTCATTTTGAATCATCTTGTACTT
>JZKD02S0456237.1:112055-125504 GCA_000966675.3 Picea glauca | reverse complement strand
TTATTATCTGAAATTATCTTTTTTTCAAGGTGTTGAGTACTTTTCCTGATGTTTTTCTATGCTATATTGATGTTTGGTTCTTAACATATAAGGATCATGCCCATGTGTCTTTCATATTTCACACCAATTCCCTCCTGTAGGCAATGGATTTGGTAGTCATACTCCTAGATATTGCGCAAATGTCAGACACTGATTCTTATGATGTCCCTCAGATCTACACAGGGCACAACAAACTTCTTCTCTTTTCTCCCTATTCTTATTATGGTTTAATTTCACTGTTAAGTTCTTCAGGTCTTCCTTGAACTCCTCTATAACTGGATATGATTGATTATACTAATTCTCTTCTAACTACACCACTTTGTGTAGTGCCTCTACCTGGGCTTGAAATTTCTGTTGTCTTAGTGGATATTTGAAGTGTGGTAACAAGAAGTTTATAAACAACTATCTTTGGTGCATGTCTGAAATGGGATACTTCAGTTTACCTTTCAATGTCTTTAACTTCTAATCAATGTCCCATACAGATTCTCCTAGTTTTTGTCTAACCTCAATCATCTCATTCATAAACTGATCCTTTGATTTCAACCTCTAAAACTTCATGATCATTTCTTTCTTGATTTCTTCTACTGTTCTTGGTGCACCCTGTGGATTGTTTACTACTAGACAGATATGCCAATCCAACACATGATTTCTGAATGTTATTTCTAACTGCGCTACTTTTGTTGCCTCATCAATGACTCTTTTTTCTTCCCATATTCACTCACACATGAATAGGTGCGTCTCTAGATCTTTTGATCCATCCCCATGAAACTCTGTTAATATTATCGTTGGATCTACACTTGCCATTGTTGAATGTGTTGTACTTGCTCCACGTAGTACTACTATATGTGTACTATTGTTCAGACTTGAACTTCCACTAGTATTTCTACTAGTACTTCCACTTGTACCAATGTGTGTACTACTACTAGTACTTTCACTTGTACCCTCACTTCTATTATGATCTCCTAGCTTCTTCTGACCATCATTCACCTATTCTCTAAATAACTCTTTCTTTTTTGATGTGTTAATCGTACATGAGGTTGTGGGTTCTACATTGATTCTGATCTAGACAAGGGTATCTGCTTCCTCATTAGATCCCACTCCTCTAGTATTTATTTCATATTTAGTGCAAAATATTTATTCAATGTGATCCACAACACAAATATCCTCCACCTCTTATTCATCACTCTCGAAGCCTTCGCTCTCAACTACTCCTCTTTTCTTCCTTTTCATCTTAAACTGGTACGGTCTTATACTATGTGTCCTTCCCGCATTCTACATGATTTCCTATATCTCCTCTTGATCCATTATAATGGGATCTTTCTCTTTGCTACACTCTTCTCTATCCATTTCCCCCTCCATCTCAGACCTTCCTCAGTGTTTCCCCTAAGTCCCCCATGCACACAGGGTAGTTTAGTTGTTTGATTCCATAGTTAATACCCCTTTATCATGCAATAATCTCTTGATCGAAGTGTACAATGACCTAATGTACCTTACCATTGGGACCTTAAGAAACCCCTTCTCTACTACATTGTAATACTTCAATGTATCTACTGCAAACTCAATGATATACCCCAATACAATGTTGCCTAGCCAAAAATCTATTACGCACGTGAATTTGTTATTTACCCTTTTCAACTGCACGATACTTTATTCTGTCCACTCCACTAATCTAACCCTATTCATCGAATGTGTATCTTTCAACTAGTTTATCCATTCCTACAATAACGTGGGAAACTCACTAAAGAAACTTTCGTGTATCTCGCTAAATATGTATCTTTGCAGATATTGTCTTGTCTTAAACTAAGAGATTCTATTATCTTTGTGGGAAAAACCTATTTTTGGAACTTTCAACCATATTTCAATCTCTACTTTCATGGGATTCCAACCTACAAACATCCCCTTTCTTAAACCTTCACACTATACTACGTGATACATCCCTCCCAATATAATCTTCTGAGTTCAAACCGACAATAGAACCATTGTTGGGTTACTTGGGATGACCTAGGTTCTAACTATAGGATTACCAAAAAAACCTTCTACCATCAAACCTTTTGGATACCAGAAGGAAACACAGTGCACATAGTGCACTCTGCAGTCTCACCCAATATGGATTCTATTGGTGATCTGAAAAGATCTTTTAAACGACAATGGTTAAGATATTTTTTTGTATGCGTTAAAGTACCATTTAGAAAATTGATGAATGAGGAAGAATTAAAGAGTAAAAATAGAATCCATAAGCTAATATACATATCTAAACATAATCATGAATAACAAAAAACCATAAAAAACCAAAATGATAACAGAGTTCGACAATCTCACCTACGTCTCCGGACCTTTGTCTCAGTGCGTGAGGATTTCTTATTTCTATTCAAATATTTAAAAGTACATCACAATAGTGCCAAAAGAATTAAAAACTCATATGGTATTGTTCTACTAGATCTCTAGAACCCAACAAAACTGACGACACTAAAATCGGATGAACAAAGCTCCCAGAAATGGCCCACAAAGTTTCTCTCCTCAATGGATTCCCTACATAAAACTGGATTTGGCTTGGAAAATATTAAGCATGTACATGTTCTGAACCTCCCTCATGGTTTCGAGAGCCTCTATTTTATATAGGCATGAATTTGGTAACAACCTCCCAAATTATAGCCAATATCTGGCCTAAGAAAGGGCCTAATATCCCCCCAAAATGACCAAAATCTCCCAATATTAGGCCAAACAATCAATAAAAACCATATTATATAGCAATAAACCCACAAAATGGAATATAATTAGGGAAAAACCCCTTTTTCTCTGGCTCCTGGTCACTTGGGCGCTTCCATATGGCCCTAGGCCATGCGCTAGCCCCTTATCCCTTAGCTCTTGATCGCTTTGGTAGCCATGTGTCCAGGTATTAATATCCACGCACCCTTATGCGATTTTATCCCCCTAGATTCCAATGTGTGGTTATGACCCTTGGATGGTGGGATAGCTTGACTGACCGGGGCAATCCCTTATCCGCACCAACCAACGATAATGGAATCAATAACAAGGTTATATGGTGATAGTCACATGGTAGAATGTCGGGGCTATACCCAAAACACCGCACACCAAACAACAAGTAAAATTTCATATGTGGCGAGATTACATGGAGTGTTTTCACACTGGGGCTGGGGCTAGGCCCCAACCCTTACTCCTCCCATTTGATTTACATTGCAACTTTAAATATTATCGGTGACATATGTTGTTAAGAACCAATGTGAGGGTGGGCTGGCTAGCTCGGCCCTGCCAGGTCATTTTCTCGGACCAGAGGTCATGGGTTCAAATCCTATGCGCCCCATACCTTTTTCCACAAAATAAAAAGCCAATAAATGAGTGTCATGTGGCATGCCATGATTGGGCCATGTGGCACCTCACCACTTTCCCACAACTTCCATGTGTCAAGCAATAATTGGTCCACCTGTCAATGCCACTGTACCTTCCACTGTACCTTCTCACATCATCCTGTGCCATGTGTCACCCTTGCAGTGGTGCCATGTGTCACCCTTGTAGTGGTGCCATGTGTCACACTCTCACTGGTCCACCTGTACCTACCCACGTCAGCGCCAACATACCCTTCCACTTCAGTTGTATGACCGTACATCATGTATAGTCAACTGCCACATCAACACTGTACAGATTATATAGTCAACATCGTTTTTTTTGCTTGTTTGATTAAACGAACAAATAGCGATATATTGAGCATACAATGTTTGTTTTAGCCCTTTCAACTTGCGTTGGGTTCATATATACAAGGAATATGCACATGTTCGTTTCGAAGCCATTTTGAGAACTTTTTTTTTAGGCTTTCCTGCACCCATTTTGGTCCTTAGATCTAATTTTGGATCACACCTCCCCACTAAATACCTTTTGATCCTCCAAAAGGTTATTGACTAGTCATCAAGTGAGGGATAGGCCACCCCACTTGTAATTTGTCTTTAAACTCTTTCGTATGCACCTGTCTCATCAAGATCAACTATAAAATAATAATGATAACTAACAACATAGTATTAGCCATTTGTACCGTGTCATATCTTACTGAAGCCACTATCATCCATGTTGACAACATGACTAATGATAACATCATAAATATGACTGCAAATGAGCTAATATGTTTGTAGTATTTGCACAACATTAACTTATCTTGAAGCAAAGTGTGATTGATCTTCCATTCTACAATCATCTCATGTTCTTGATTAAGATCAATTACTTGATTTGAAACAATTATAGGTGTATTTCTTGCATGAGACACATTTCTTAATTGTTCCATAGTTTGAAGAGATTTATTTTCCTTTAAATGATGAGCATGTACCACATATTCTTGACCTGCTTTGATTAACTGATATTGATTATGTTCCTTTTAGAAGATTGATTTATGATCATACAATTAAGGACTACCTAAGACCATTCCACATTCATTGAGTGGCACCACATCACATTTTATCTCATCCACAAACTTAGATGAAATTGAAAATTTTAATGTGAATTTCTTTGTTATTTGCAATTGATGATTGTTTCTTATCCATTTAAGTGTGTAAGGATTATGATGCATCTGAGTGTTTAATCCCAATTGTTTAACCAATTCCTCTAAAATCAAGTGAGATTGAGATCCACTATCTATCAATGTGTCGGCCTTAGTATGCCTCATTATGACCCTTCTGTGAAACAATTTATTTCTAGAATAAAATTAATCTCCAATTTTATGTGCCAAACCAACCAATGAGACTTTTCATTCATCACATGAATCTTATCCCAAGTCTGTTGGTCATGTTTCTTTTGCAACTTTTTTCCTCCCTTTCCTTTCTTTGAACCACTTCGGTCTCTTCGTGGGATGCAATTTCCATCAATGGTGCTCATCATGCCCTTCTTTCTTGCAATGCTTGCAAGAGAGCTTCTCTTCCTTTCTTGGCACTGGATTTTCCTTCTTGCCATTCCACTTCCTTTTGTCCTCTTTCCTTGAAGATGATTCCCCTGATACACCAACCCCTATTTTCCCTGCTTCAATGTATGTTGCTTGAAAAAAAACCTCATCAAGATTAGTAGGTCCAAACATGAATACAATATTTCGAATATGTGCAGGTAAACCTCCTATATAATTCATAAGAGTTTCTTGGGTATGTAAAGGAATGTCTAACATCAATGCCATTTTATGAAATCCATCTTTGTATTCTTTCACTGTTTGTCCTTTTCTTAGTTTAAGACCTTTTCATTCAATTAAATATTTCTCTTCATAACCCAAAGGATATAATTGATTTCTAAGTGCAGAAACAAAAACTTGCCATGATGGAAATACATTACCCACTTATTGCGTGCCATTTTGCAGCTTGCTTTGCCACTAGATGAGTGTTGTGCCTACAAGTCTAAGCAATGCCAACTTGATTTGATTTGCCTCATCCTTGATTTGTTGCACACTGCAATAAACCTCCATCTATCTGACCCAATTATCAGGGCTCTCTGCATTGACTTCACCATCATACATGGGTAATTCAAATTTCACTTCAAGTTTTAGTAAAGGAATTTCTTGTTTATGTTTATGGACATGTTTTCTTGCAGGGATTTTAGAACTTCAACTTGAAGAAGAAGGAGAAGAAGGAGAACAAGGAGGTGAAGGAGGAATTTGAGGAGGATCCTCTCCTTCTTCACTTTTGACCTTTGAAGATTCACCTAGATTCGGTCTCTTCCATTCCAAGTAATCTTCATACAAAACCTTCATCATATTTGACATGGTGAAGAAATTGTTTTGAAACTCTTTCTCATCATGAGAAAGTCTCTCTTCCGATGCCATCTTCTCACTGTGAGAATTTTTCTTTCTCAATCCAATTTTGAGGATATGTCATCTGTTTGAGCCTATTAAAGTTGCGTTGGGTTCATATCACGAGGCCTACACACAAAGCCGTTTTGAAGCCATTATGAGAACTTTTATTTTTAGGCCTTCCTAGACCCATTTTGGCCCCTAGATCCAATTCTGGATCAATGGGTGGTTGCAAGACTCATATTTCTTCAACCTTGGGATGGGATGTGTATTTCTCTCTTAGGGGAAATGGATCTACTCACTGCTAGTCTCTAAACTCCCCTTAGATCCTAGTCCAAGGCATTACCACTAATAATCTAATAGAACTTCCAGTATTCATTATAATAACATGCATTAAGTTATAAAGATTCATCTACTGTAACCCAATATTATGATCTAAATGGTAGCTATAACATTCATTTATTTAGTTCTATTTTGTAGGTTCCATTAGCTTATCCTTACTGTGCAATATTCATTCCTTTATCATATATCATATATTCATCATAAAAACTTATCAAAGTAATGAAATCAAAAATACTACATACAGTCACATAAAAACACACATATACCATGGTCCACTTCCCCTGGGGATACTCCCATGAATATTTGTCACTGGTCTCACCATGGTCTCTTCGCCAGACCTCTTACTCACAAGAATATTCACTATAATATCAACAATACCTACACACTCAAAAAATCCCGAGCTTCGAACCCTTTCATGTCCTAATACATTCTACTTATAAAAAAATGGGACAAAGCCCTTACAAAAACCCTAACCCTAACAGGATTAGATTTTTCCACTTTTCATCTAACTTATTCATGGCTGGTCCTCAATCCAACAATTTCTCCAAGTAGGCACTTGTCCACTTTTTAACAACTCCGCAGTATTTTGTTCACTTTGTAACTTATTTTCTCATCACGGGTTTTTCCTCTTTTTCTAGCGCTACTTTTATTCTATTTTCTACGTGCTCCCCTATTTTCCAGTGCTACTTTGATTCCTTAAAAAATTCTTCGATTTTTCCCAAAATTGGCTTGTGCCAACATGTTACTATGATATTTTATGAAGATAAAATGCACTTCAACTAAGGAAAATTGCTTATTAAAATCCTTGGTTTCTCTTCTTCCTAGCAGAAGAATGGTTGGTTGTGGGTTCCTCATAGAATATATGCATTTGTTCATGGTTTTCCTATACAAAATCCATGACCTTCCCTTATACCTTTGAAAAATGGAAAGTTACAAGGAGATTAACAAGAAATGGGTTGGAAAAATCTTATAATTGGGCATGGAACTTGTGCATGACTTGTATTGACTTAGATCCCATGCCATAAAGTGAATTCTTGGTTCCTCAATAATCTATAAGAAGGATCCAAAGATAAGGGAAGAGGATGGCTTAAGAGTGTAGGAAAACATCCTTATTCTATTGAATTGGAGTAAGATTCCTTAGTCTATAGTTTCCATCAATTGTTGAGTGTTGGGCCTCAATACTAGTGTGATTAGGGCCTAGGTGAGAGTCATCTTGGTTTTCTTATCATGATATGATTCCAAATTATTCTTGTTCAATAGAGGTGAACTTGTGGCTAAGGAGAAGTAATTTGGGTCTTGGAGTAAAATAATAGATCTTAGCGTAATCATCATTGTTGTAATTCTCATTTAATAAATACAGATATACATTCTCCCCCCACAAAATATCTATGTTTATGGATCTATCTTGTATCTTGAATGAGATTTTGTTGATGTTATCAATTTTGAGTTACTGGATTAGGGATTTATTCATGCAAGATTTCATTTAATGTCTTATGAAAGAATGAATAATCCTTTTTCTTATTTGATGATAATCTAGGTAATTTAATGAAGCAACATCATTGGAGTTGGATCTAGCGAGAATCATTGGATATGTTGGACAACCATTAGGATTAAGATATGTCTCTCCTTCGCTTTCTCACTTACTTATAAAATTACATGATTAGTCTTAGGAGAAAAAGTTACATTATCTATCCTCTCTATTTGTCATTGCACAACACCCATTGATGAGCCTCATTATTGTCCATTCTAAAGGGTCATCTTTGGCACATTTTCCCACCATAAAATGACTTAATGTTTGATTTTGACCATATTTAATAGTCATTCATGGGTATTTTGTATGTTTATTAATTAATGTATGATTGAGGTGGATTTTTTCATATATTATACCTTTTTGCACTAATGTTTTTTGTAAAAATACATGTATTCCACCAACCTCCTAGAAACATGTGATTTTGTCTCCCTGAAGGAGCTATCAACCAAAGATCAAGGGATATTGTCCCTACCTACCTCCAAGAGAACTCCTTGTGCATCAATGACCACTTCTAATCAACACAAATTGAAGATACATGTGTAAAGGTCCGAGATCCCTCATTTACCCATTTTTCTCCTTGATTTACGAAAGGAGGTCAAGATCTCTTGCTATATGTTGGCAGCCAATCCRCTTTTTTCACTGTTTTATAAGCTGCCTACACCAATGTTTTGCAAACATCTATTTTTCGTCGCAATTTTCAAATAAACGACACTTTTATTTTTGCGACATTTTCACATTTACCTTCATTTTGTTTTCACGACTGTAAGCATGAAAACTTAGTCTTTCGAAGTCACATTGAAATCATTATTTAAACTGTCATTATCCTTCTTGTCAACATGCATATTGCACTTACTTTTCACTTATCGTTATGCAGCTGACAAAACTTTCGAACTATACTCATTGGACATTCTTGTATTGATTGTGTGACTGGGTTTCATTGAGTTTGTAACACATTGGCATTTGTATTTGCATTTTATTCGACCTACTTGACCATTGGTTTCATGAAAATACATAGGGGTTATGATTAAATTTTTTATATATGTCTTTTGATATAATGGCTATGTTAATGTTTTTATAACTATTGGTATGTTGATTATATGAAGACCCCTTGGAACCTTGGTTAAACTATTTATATGAGCTGTTACAATATATTGGCGCATGGTTAAATATTTGGCATTGGTTTCAAATCATATGTTGATGGTTTAAAACTATGGCATAATGTTTCAATTGCGTGTCTTAGTTTATACACTTTCCACTGTTTTCATTGGTCAGCCAAGTGACATAATTGTTGAACTATAGAATAATGGGTAGAACAGCTATGAGCCGGCGGTTGTACTTTGGCAATAACTATTTTGTATGGAAGAGATAAACTCGACCACCTTTGCACGATGGCATTTATGCCTATCACTTATCCCCGTTTACCTCTGTTAGCTCGGGTAACCCTTCCTGCATTTTTCTCCTGTGTGTGCTATGATCCAAACCCTAGGCTTACAATGTGCTCGGCTCCATGGCACCAGTCGTGTGAATCAAGCCAAATGGAAACCAAGCCTTCTTAATGTTTGACAATGTCTGGAAGGACTTGGAAGATAACGGATGGCTCACCTTCGTGCAACGATTTCAGGGTTTTAATCAAATTGTGGCACAACAGTTTGCTCTGACTTTTGATGGATGTAGAGCCAAGGTGGGTGACATACAGTTGGAAATTGATGAGAAGTTTATTAGTTCTTCTATAGGGTTACCTGCCACGGGCCAGCGTTGGTTCAAGAATTCGAAAGTGGAAGAGGTTCAGTGGCCACTACTGTTTGTCTCCCGAAAGGTCACCTCGTGTGACAGAGGTATGCCCATCTCTGCACTTAAACCACAATGGCATGATACTTTGATGATAGTCAAACAGTTCATGACCTGTGAAGGTCTATATGGACTTGTGTTTCTCTACCACCTGCGTTTGCTAATGAATTTTATGGGATACCCGTTGAATATGCCCTTTTACTTTYAGCACAGCCTATATAAAATGTCAAAAAGGTTTAAAAAGGAGAAGGATGACAGTAGCCTATTCCACTATGGACTTATTAAAMTTATCATTGTACATTACTTGAGTTTACATGGTGATAGCTGGAGAGATTTCATCGCTCAAAATGGTTTTGATGATACAGACCCTGTCCAGGTTGGCAAGCCTGTGGTAAATGAAACTAAGGCCAGGCCACCCCTGCCCTTCCATATCCTATTGCCCTCTCCTAAGCCTTCAGTCAACCCTGCTTTTAAATTACCAGACATTGGAACTGAGAAGGTCGATGCTATAAATAAACCTATGAGAAAAAAGGCTAAGGAAAACCCTACTGCTAATGCCAAGGGTAAAAAGAATGCTCGGCTTATTTCGAGAATGGCTAGGAACAAACCTAAACCCTTTGCTGAGTCAAAGCCTATCGTCCTAAGTGAGGATTTGGACTCTGACGTAGAACATTTCTTAGCCAGTGAGTACCCCTACTCACAGGGCTTATGCCCCGAACCACCTTATGATTTCGTGACAAATCTTCCCCCCTGCCTAAGGAATAAACCTGGCTACCTTGGTATTAAATTGCCTAACGAAACCCTCAGCAATATGTCCAAGACCTCACCTGCTTTTTCAAAACCCACACAGTTGCCTTGTAACCAATGTGATTTATGGTTGGAATGATACTACATCGATGTTCCCCTACTCCAATCGAAAATTCAATCGTTGGAAGATCAAATTCCAGTGTTGACTAGCCAAAGAGACCAACTCCAAGCAACTGATAAAAAGCAGAAGACAACCGGCTCCATCGTTTTCAAGAATGTTGAATCAGCCACAGCCGTTGTCAACTCCAAATTGTCATGACTAAGCCATCTGCTCGCCATATAGCTATGGATTTTGATATCATTTTAGTTTTGTGAGTGACCATGAGTAATATAGTGATTGAAATTTGGCCTTCGGATAGCTCTGTTTATATTTTGAAATGGCTCCGTAATAATGTGTTCATCCTATATATTTTTCGCTTTGCTAAAAATGAATGGAATTTCATTTAAGCCTGTGCAAATAATACTCATGCCCGAATCATGGAACGATTATGATTCGTAATGACTATGTTAAACTCCAGTTGCTCGATTCACTTGCTGGATTCATATCATAAATGATGCTCTGTTTGATTTTAAATTTGCAAAACGAATTGATTGACTTTGTTATCTTTATCAAATTCGGTTATAATTCATTTGAATGGAACGATTTTGATCAAAATCGATCGATCTTTTTTGCCCAATTTGTAATAACAAATGATCGGATCTCACTATGAATTCATTTGAATTGATTTTCGTGGTATGAATCGTTTTCTTTATCAATATAGTTACAACGATTTGTAAATGATCTTGCTTGGATACCATCGTATCTTCTGTTGATAAGGCAGTATAAAAATTTCCCCCGATTTGTTTTGATTATATCGATTTTGAATTGATATCAAACGATTTCACAACTGTTAATTATGATTCTGTTCGATTGATTTTGTGGGAACAAAAGAAACAGAGTACACTTACCTCTATGATCATTTGATTGATTTTGATCCTGTTTGATTTCGAATGGTATAACAATTTCAACTTCAATGATTCATTTTCAAATAGTTATTGGATGTTAATTGGATTTAATTCTTTAAAATATTTTCAATTGATTTTTAATGTTGATTCTGTGTCTTATTTAGACCAGCTACAGAATCGCAAGATTTTGTAGCTAGTCTGTAGAGTTAGATTTTTATCATTTTATTAATGAATGATCTTTCTAACTTGTCCATTTTTTACCATTTTCAGGTAAATTCAAATTGCATGGGATATGCTGGATAGTCTAGGGGATATTTGTGTGTTTGGATTTATTGTAGATTCCTAGTTTAGTGAAACTGGGGATATCTTCCCAGATTTATGTAAACAGTTTGATAACTTCCACAGGGAGGTTTTACCCTATGGAAAACTTATAAATACTTATTATTTTTTGTAATAAGGATCATCCTCACTTGTGGGAGAACTAGGCTATGGATTCCTAATACAAACTGAGATAGGAGTTGATGTTCTGCTACAACTTTTTCTTTTCATAATATCAATCTTTTGTTTCATGTTTATCCTTATCAATTTGCATTTGATTAGTGACTACTTTAGCTATCATAGTCTTTTGCAAAATGATATGATTTAATTAATATGATCCATGTCTAATTTCTTTCATTAATCTAAAATATAACAATTACTTTGTTCAGTTAATGAATGGCAGATTTCTCTTCTTCATCAATTGAACTATTATGTATAGATCTTTGCATACAGGTTTATCTAACTATGAAGATTTATAAATTATAAGATTGTTGTTATTTTTATGTCTTGTTTGTCCTGTAAATAAACTTAAAGAGCACTGCATCTATTGTTTATGAGAAGCTTCTGATAATCCAGGGCAAGTTTTCTCCTTCCGATTAGCTAGCACGATTATGATACACAGGACAAATCTGGAGTATTTCTCCAGGTCAGTTTGTGATTATTTTTGTTAATTTCTTTAGTATATTATTAGTATTTTAGTTAGTTATATTTGTAGTTCAGATTAGTGTTTTAGTTTAGTTAGTTTTCTGTTTTATGTCTATTCATAAAATTATAAAATCAACAAAAACATCTTTCTCTGTCTTAGGGCAGAATATAAATGAKTTTTTTCAGGTTTTATTTAAATCTGTAAATTGTCGATATTGTACATTTTGTGAAGAAGTTATATTTCAGTTAGTAGTTAGATAGTTTATTAGTTAGATTTAGTATAGTAGTAGTTAGAAGATTATATATATATATATATATATATAGAATAGTTAGATTAGTTTAGTTTGTTCAATAATTAGTTTTAGTTTAGTTTGTTTAATAGTTAGTTTTAGTTAGATTAGTTTATTAGTTAGTTTTATTTATTTTTAGTTAGATTAGTTATTGTAGATTAGTTTTCTTTTTTTTTTGTTTTCTTAGGACCTTAGATCAACTAGTGGATCCGCTAAACCCATCAGGGTGGTTCATCCCAAATGGCTTGGGTTATTAGACAACCTCGGACCAGTTCCACTCTCTCAGTTGACGAACGACCGATTTCGCCCATCAAAAAATGGCGCTAGAAGGAGGGCCTGCATTTAATTAATGGCACGAGGTGGTCGCAAGACTCCTCCTCCACCTAATCGTTCACCTATTGTGACTAGAGGCCATTCAAATGATAATATTCCCCATCAAACAACAACTACTTCAACCGACGATCCTCAAATCACAGTTGAGCCAGCAACCCCTATTCCTACAAGTGGTGACATACAAGAGATTGTCCACCAATCTCTTATAAAAACACATAGTGCCTTAGCCTGTTTGAGGCAACCAAACCATCTGTGGGTTCAACCTTTGGACTTCTCTGATATCAGAGAACAGTTAGGTGACACTAACCTCACTATGAATCCTACAGATCCAAACCTAAATCCTGCTGCAGGAGGATTTGGGATACCTCCTTCACCTCCTCCATCATCTCCTTCCTCCGCTTCTCAGCCTTCCACACCCACTACCCCAATGGAATTTTAGAACAACCCTGCTAGACCGTGGCTTGATGAAGATGCTGTAGCTATACCTGGAGCTCAACATCCTCTACTTAAACATCCGGAGAAATGGATTCCCAAGTTTGATCCTGACTCAAAATAGATCACTGAAGATCACATAAAAAAATTTATGTTAGCCATAATACTCCACAATGTCGAGCATGAAGATGTTGTCTGTAGGTTTT
>JZKD02S0456237.1:70708-94584 GCA_000966675.3 Picea glauca | reverse complement strand
GGGCATCGTCGAAGAAATCATCATTGGAGCTGCTTGTACTCCTCAGGAAATCACCGCATATAAAGCCCTCTTCCAAGAATTTAGGGATATCTTCGCCTGGTCATACACAGAGATGCCTGGCCTCGACCCCTCCATCATTGAACATCGCATCGACACCTGGCCTGACATCACACCAGTTCGCCAGAAACAGTGACCGCTACACCCATCTAAGGCCGCGGCTATCAAAGCTGAAATTGACAAATTGCGTACGGCCGGATTCATTTACCCCATCGCTTATACCTCATGGGTTTCCAACCCTGTACCCATCGACAAAAAACAAGGCTCTATTCGTGTTTGCACCGAATTTCGCGATCTTAATAACGCATGTCCAAAAGACAACTTCCCAATGCCCTTCATCGATCAGATCATCGATGATTGTGCCGGCCACGAGGCTCTCTCCTTCATGGACGGATTCTCTGGCTATAACCAAATTCAAATCCACCCAGCCGATCAGTACAAAACCACATTCATTACCCCGTGGGGTACGTTTGCATATCGTGTCATGCCCTTCGGCCTCAAAAATGCCGGTGCAACTTTCCAGCGGGCCATGACATACATCTTTCTGATCTGGCTGCAATCATCCTCGCTTACTTAGACGATCTCACAGCTCGATCCAAGAAGTGCACCCAACACCTCGATGATTTACGAGTCAGCTTTGATGTAAAGCGCCTTTCAAATTTTTGGTCATTTTGTATAGTTTTCTGACCCTTTTGCAATGCTGTGGAATTAATGTTGTGCCATGAATGACTCCAGTCCTGTTTTGATGATGCATAGTTCTTGTCGCCTTGTGTGGACAAAATTTCAGTGATAACAGAGATCATAGCATATGTAATATCGCATGCAAAAAGGATTTTATCATCACAATAAAACAATCAAAACATGAACCCAACATTACCCCCACGCCTAAGGATTTACAGGTTCCACTGCAAACAAAACGAATCACTAGACATAACTAGACTTGTGAAGGAGGGGGTGGATTGGATTTAGAATCTTCTCCCTCTTGTCCTGGGGATTTTGTCTTGGGCCTTTTACGATGTTTTGTATATCCGTATCCTAGTTTTTCTCTCTTCCAATTGTTGAAGAAACCAAGCATTTTCTTGTTTCAATTTATCAATAGCTAGGGTTTGATCAGATGGCTCAAGAGAGGAAGGCTTAGGATCTTTGATAGATGAATAAGGTATATCAAATTTATAATATGGTGTAGGCATCTGTGAGGAAGTAGTAACATTGATTTTGTGAGGAAGACTTGGTGTGATAAGTTCAGATTTGATCAAGTTTCCTTTGTTATCAATCTACAACTGTTATAGGGATCATTTGAGTGTAATCGGTCTTCGCTTGCAAAACATAGATTAAGAAAAACTGTAAAGTATAATGCACAACATGCTTATTAATTATACACATAGATTATGCTAGAAGGATAAAGTTTAGCATTTTAATAAAAACAATTGCTGATATAATAACCCAAAACATCATAAAAACAATATAACATAATTTTAACATAGATTCTACTTCCTCTTCTCATGGATTATAATATAGGTGGGAAGTATTTAACATTTGTCAGCTCAAGAAACACCTCCCCCACTCCTAAGTATTGTGACACCTCACAATAAAAAATATAGGAAACCGGTCAATTCTCCCAATAGCCTAAGATTTACAGCTTGCCAAGTGTAGAGATAAATTTCACACATTAGTTTGACGAGACGGTTAAAGTATGGCCCCACCTATAGGAAATAACATCCTACATATAGTTAAGAAGAGGTAGGTGAGAGAGTCTTAGGATAGTCTTAAAGATAGTTCCCAATGGTAGATTTATGGAGTTCATTGAGATTTACTTAACCATGCATACTTCTTTTCAGCTTTGTCTACGAGTAATGCCATACATCATGACAAATTTAAAGATTCAAGAATTTTGTTTATTATTTGTCAGATTATCACCCTCGCTAGGTAGAATGCCCCGCTGCCAGCAAGCTTGTTCAGTACTCCGATGGGTTTACCTAGTCATACCACAAGCCGGTACCCGGTGTCAGTAGACCTATTCAGTATCCTGACGGGTTAGCCTCTTACACCCTTTTACAACAAAGACTGATCCACCATCTTTTAAGATTTTTATATAAAGATTGCTTTTTGCAAGAAGATGGGGAGACAACTCTGAAAATTTTATTTAATATTGGGATGGTATTTATGTTAGAGGAAGACTCTTCTTTATGTATTCCTTATAGATTGTCCTGATGTAAGGGGTACTTAATAGGATGCAGGTTATCTAAATATATGGTATAATCAAGAATTTTTAGTGTGTAGTGGATGGTACCATTGGGAACGAACATGAAGGTATCTTTAGGCTCAAATCAATTTTTTTTTTTAAGTTATTGTGATTTTTCCATGGCTAACCACTAATCATACCTCCTTGCTACTCTTTAATAAATATACTTTACTCACCTACTCAGGGTTCTTGGGGAAATAAAGCACGCTTGTGAGAAAGTAAATTGTGGAAAAGTAAGCACACTGTACAGGAAAGAAAGCACGCTTACAGGAAAGTAAATTGCCGAAAAGTAAGCAAACTGTGTAGGAAAGAAAGCATG
The DNA here is from genome assembly GCA_000966675.3 of Picea glauca. Lineage (NCBI taxonomy): Eukaryota > Viridiplantae > Streptophyta > Pinopsida > Pinales > Pinaceae > Picea > Picea glauca. The sequence goes on along the minus strand of JZKD02S0456237.1, from coordinate 91,966 downwards.
CTTGCAAGAAAGTAAACAAACTGAGAAAAGTAAACAAACTAAGAAAAGTAAGCAAACTTGCAGAAAAAGTAAACACTCTTGCGGAAAGTGAACAACAAGAATTTGGAGCGACCCATTAAAATGAATGTGCAGGTTCTTACCTCTCCTCTTAAAGTTTATCCTCCCCCTTGTTGTGTAATTAAAAGAACCTACCTACCTAAGCTCTAATCCCTTTAGCACCTCCCTGACAACGGTGCCAAAAATGTCGAGTGAAATATATGCTATCTATTTCGACATTAAATTGTGAACTCGGGGCTCGTAAGATTTGAGGTGCCAACATTGTATATGAAGGTCTAGAGCTCTAATATATCTTATCCTCACCTAATCTAATGCAAATAAACTCAAATAATGAAGAGCTTTAAGCAATTCTAGAATTGTGAACTATTTATCCTAAGCAGCTTCAACAACAGATCAATGGATTATTTGTAAATAAGAAAATCATAACCCACTTTAAACAAGTTAATCTAGTCAACCTAATGGGAAACAAAAAGTAAATTACTTTTGGTCTTTTATCTTTAAGAAAATAAGAAAACGAACAATTAACCTATCAAGACTATTTCAACAAGTAAACTCTATTCTTAAAGCAAACTCATAGTCATTTTTATTTTGCAAAGGAGAAATCTTAACCTACTAGAGAAAGAAGCATCATGACTGTATTCATATTTTAGTTAATCAAACTACTCTTAATTTGCAATAACAGGAAAAATAATTCGAAGATGATGATGATTATGTCTTCGGTGTCGAATAACATCAGGATGACATCTGACTATTAATGACAGTTTAAGAGGAATTAATTCAATGTTGACTTCTATAGAGAAATGTGAATCAAGCAATCTAATGAAATCTTTTCCATCATAGAAGAAACACAAAGTATCTTAAAAATGCACGTGATCTCTAAATTTCATGCATCAATCATCAATGCTTAAAAACACTCTTATACTAATTCAAGCACAGCCTTATGCTAACTCAATAAAATTTACAAACTTATAAATTTATAATTAAAAATCTTAATTAAAATCCAATCTTCTAATTAAAATTTCAATTCAAATCTATAACTGAAATTTTATAAATTAAAGTGCACTAATCCTATTATTAAAAATCAGATTTCAAACTAGAATGCTTTTAGAAATACAACCCAAAATCTATTTCTATCCTAGCATACTAAAAGAAGATTAATAAAGAAAATCACTGATGGAAACATAACTGAACTGAGAATTAAACCTATCTTGATTACAACGAATAAAACTTGCAACTATTAATCCATCGAAGCTTGCAAATAATCCTAAATAAAAACTATGTCTACACTAATCCTCTATTCACACAATACTCTATTTTAATTTGCAGAGATCAATCTAAAACTTCAATACATCATCTAAGTTAGTAGCCTACAGGGAATTGTTAAGAAATAAGAAACAAAGCATGACAAATAACCAACTTCTATAAGCAATTTGGAATTTAACGAAAGATGAATTAGACAAGAAAATTACAATTAACATGTACAGTAATTAAAACTGAAAAACACATACCACGAGGAAACATGTAAAAGTTCTAACTAAGAAAATAAATCACACGAGATATCTATCTACACAGTCACCCAGACCACTGGTGCCCCCTAGTAGGTCGTGGCTACCCTTCAACAACAAAACACAGTCACATCATTAATATTAATCACCAAAACATAGTTTTACAACAAAATCAAAATATTTTTTGTGTATGTATACAAATTCGTTTTTCTTCCTAGCATAGACAAAAGGTATTTATAGAGGTTTTACATAGCTGAGAGGTCAACCTTTGATCCTCTCGGAATAGTATGTGCATAAAAAAATCAGTTACATCATTAAAAATCAAATCTTGTTGACAAATCTTCATTAAATTCTTGAAACAGAGTGAGTAAATAGGCCATGGATCTCGGGAATCTTAAATGGTTGGAAGCAATTTATGGAAAGACCTCGAGAAAGAGGGATCTCAAGGGAGAAAAACCCATGTTCTCTAATTTCATAACAATGCTCCGAGATATGCGGATCACTAACTTCTCTGTGCTTCGAGTGTCGACTGGAGTGTCGGATGGGGTGTGATATGGAGTGTTGGATGGAGTATTGGAGTATTGGAGAGCTGGATCGAGTACCATGAACTGCTCTCAATCTATTTACATTTTTAGGAAATGGCCTATGCGGGACCTAATTGGGCATATTGGGATCAAATCCCATGTGCCATATTTTTATGATTCAACTTCCCCTTCCCATAAATTAAGATCTAATTTCTCTTCCTGGAACAATGCTAGATAAAGGTCCAGATGAAGGTATGGATGGAAGGCCAGATCACATTTTTGACCTGCTGCAAGAAAACAAGAAACACTAGATCAATGTAACCATGCAAATGAATATGAATTAATCATAAAACCATTGAAAAACGATGATTACACATACCTTGTGCAATTCCATGGAAAATTGATGTATAAAGCTTGATAATATCTTTAAAATGGCTAAATGAGATCATAGCATATGTAATATCACATGCAAAAAGGATTTGATCATTGAAATAAAATAATCAAAACACGAACCCAACACATAGATAGTATTTTATTCTCTTTTGAAGTTTAATATAGATTTGCATAATTAATTCTAGCTTTTGTCAAGGTCATCATAGGTTATCTAGTTAGAGAAGGCACCCTGTAGAAATGTTCAATAGCCTCTTGGAGCACTCCTAGGTGCATTCCAAGGCCAATAACCTTAGATTCACTTCATTTATTTGTAGTCTACCTTTTTTCATGCTTTCAAATACTTGCACTGCCTTTTTAGACTCCATTTTGCTTCTTGTAGAGGTTTCATGTAGAAACTGTATAGTTCCTGTAGAACTACACAATTCCTGTAGAAATCTCTTATAGGTCCATTTTAGCTTCATATTTTGAATTATATTAATCTTCTCTTTCTAAAATAATCAATCAACACTAAAATTACATTTAGATTGATATTAATCAAATGGTTATCTTGTTTTATTCATGCATTTGTGTAGCTTTACTTCTATTACCACTTTCTATCATATCTTAGATTGAATTCATCTTTTTTCTTCAGTTTAATATTATTGATTGAATATTCTTTAATAAAGTTAGAATAAGTTCTTTTCATGCAATCTAAACTAGTTGCACTTTCATATTGGTTTATTTCCTTCCAACAATTAGTTCATAGCTTCTTTCTATCATTTAATTTTCCTACACATATTCAACCTTTGATTAGCCTCAAACCTTTGTTACCAACAATTTCATACTACACATATAGGGCATAACACCTCTTAAGTTTGTACAAACCCCAAGTTGACAAGCAAATTAGGAAACCAAGGGTACAATAAATCATTGTTTTTATTACTAGGTCCGTCACTTTTTGACACTTTTCTCAGGGAGGTGTTGAAGTTTGCATGTTTTTTTTTTCATTTTTGTTTTCTTTTGTGTGACTTGGAGAAATAAAACGGATACCTTATTCACAAGGCCAAATTCACTATATAATTTTAGTAGTATAACAACCCAAGTGCTTTATATTTGAGTGAGTATTTCTAAGCTCCTTGTCACACTCTCTCATTGCATTATATACAAGAAAAAAAAAACAGTTTTTTTACTTTCTTTTGATTTCATAAATGAATAGACCTAGACATATGAAGAGAAATTTTTTACCAAAAAAACAGGTCCAGGCAATCCAGAGAATGTTCCTGAAACACTAGAAAATTTCTTGGAAAGGGAAGTTAGAGAATTTGAAAATATTTTAGAATGGATTCATTCCTCACCTCGTGTCATGGCTAGTGAAGAAGAAATATACGAGTTCCCTATTCAAGAATTCGATGGAGAAGCCAAGATGAAAAATATTAATCCTTCTGCCTTACCTCATTTTCATGGACTTGTATTTGAAGATACTGACACTTTCTTGTTTGAGTTTGTAGTTATGTGCATGAAACAGGATTATACCACTGATGAACAAAAGATAAAACTTTTTCCTTCTACCATGAAGGATTGAGCTCTAAGATGGTTTATGAGCATGGAGGGAAATAGTATCACAACTTGGGATCAAATGAAAAATACCTTCAGTGAAAGATATACAGACTATTGTAGAGAAATATATATAAGGGATGAGATTTTTATAATGGCCCAAGGACTTGATGAATCTCTAGAAGACTTTGAAGAGATATTTCAACTAAGCTACAAAAGAGCTCAAAATTTCACTCTGGACGAAGACTCACTCGTCTTACTCAGGGGAGTAAGAGAAAAACTGATGGAAACATTGAATATCATATACAATGAAGATATATATCAGTTAGACTATGATGATATCAAAAGAATATTCAAGAACCACTCAAGGTCCTCCAGAAATAAAGGTAGAAGCAATAGAGGTTTGGCACCTCAATCTTCTAACCCTACAACTCATGTAAAGAATGAATTAGGAGGATTGATAGAGGACATGGAAACTGATATTTTACACCCTTCATACATATAAATGGATACCTTGCATATAAAAAAGAAACATGATGAAGCAAAGAAGGCATTGGTTGTTTATTGTCCCAAATGCACTAAAAAAAATCCAAGAAATGAGTTCCCTTTAGAACTTATATATGTTTGTGGTATTTGTGAATTAAATCACCCAACTAACAAATTTCCTTCTTTTCTGGGATTGAAAGCTACAATTCTAGGAGCAAAGGAGAATGTGGAATTACTACACTTCATCAATCAAAGGAGGCTTGGAGCACCATGGCCATTCCAAATAGGTTTAAAATTCAAACATGCTCAAATTTTTAGTGCATATAATTCTCAAATATCTCCTCAACCATGGTATAACTCATCACCTTGGACAAATACAAATCCTTAGCAGTACCAAGGGCCTCCATTTCCTCCTCCATACCAAATGTTTCCTAGGATGCCAAAAAATCAATTGAATCAACCTCCATAAGGATGGAGGCCACAAAAATTTCAACCTTATTTATTTCCTCCTCCTGTTCAACCTAACAACACTACTCAAAACAATGTTCCTCCTAAACAACCTCAACTACCTTCTCAACCTTCTCCAAATCTGAAAAATAAGCAAGTTCAACCTATATACAACAATGATATAACTTATCATACTTATTCTGTGGAATTACAAGAGATAAATCACAGACCAGGAAACAATTTGCAACAACAAACTAAGCTCATAGGGAACATAGAATATAAGAAAAAATATATTACCTCCCCTCAACCACAAACCCCTCCTTACCCTGAAATATTACAAGAAAAGAAAACTTATACATCTGAGGAAAAATAAATTTTAGGAGAGATTAAGAATTTGTGTATACAAATACCTCTCTAACGATCTCTTAAGCATGTGCCCATTTTCAAAAAATACATCAAGGAAGAATGCATTAGAAGACCAGGGAGAAACATAAAATATACTCCTACCATAAATGTCATACGAATATTAGCTAACCTTATGCTTGGGAAGTTTATTGTACATAAATACTTGGATATAGGGAGTCCCTTAGTAAATGTGCATATTAATAGCACACTGGTCCATAATAATATTATTAATATAGAATTTGATATCAATGTTATGAGTAATAATACTATGCTAAAAATCAACCTTCAAATATTTCTAAGAGATACCCCAACTATCTTGCAACTAGTAGACAGATCTACAGTCAAACCTGAAGGCATGTTGGAAGGTATCATAATCTCCATTGATTCTTGGGCGTACCCTACTGACTTCCTATTCCTTCAACCCAAGTCTCAATCAAATGAATAACCTCTCATTTTTGGAAAGCCTTTGTTGGCCACAACAAATGCATACAATGGTTATAGAGCAGGATATATGACTATCACTGATGGCTTATCCTAAAAACATATTGTTCTTTATCCTCTTGCACAACCTTTGATAAAAAAAAATATTCCTATGTGGGTAGAGGAGGAAGAAGACCTAAAAGCAATAGTTCCCTATACTATATATACAATAAACACATCCTTTACTAATAGTAGAATTGATGAGGACACTTTCCTTGAAAAATATCTACAAAATCAATGTCCAAAGGATGTGAAAATAGAAGGGATAAATGATGATAAGAGATTTGAAATTCCTACTGAAAATAAGAGATAATTATAGACATAATTATTCACTACTGAAATAAAATATCCAAATCTCAAAACCATAGAGATCATCCCTACAAAAACACTCAAAATCAACCATAAACTTACTAGTCAGCAAGAACAAACACTATTAGATGTGTTGAAAATAAATATTGAAGATTTTGCATGGGATTATAAAGACATGAAATAAATCCACCCTTCTATTATTACTCACCATATTTACATCAAGGAGGACTGAAAACCTATTAGGAGTCCCCAAAGAAGGATGAACCTTGCACTGAAAGACATAGTTAAACAAGAACTTCGGAAATTGCTTGATGTGAGATTCATATATCCTATTTCATAAAATGAATGGGTCTCCCCTCTAGTTATTGTACCAAAGAAGAATGGGAAGTGGAGGATATGTGTGGATTATCGAGAGTTAAACAAGGCTACCATAAAGGACCATTTCCCCCTACCTTTTATTGATCAAGTTTTGGATGTCTTAGCTAGGAAACAATACATTTCCTTTCTAGATGGTTTTAGTGGATACAACCTGATTTACATCAGTACTAAGGATCACAAAAAGACCACCTTTACTTTCCCCTGGGGTACATTTTCATACAAAGTCTTACCTTTTTGTTTGTGTAATTCCCCAACCACTTTTCAAAGAGCAATTCTCAACATCTTTTTAGAACTCATTGATGTTAAAGTTGATATGTATATGGATGAATTTACCCTTATGGAATTTGATTTAATGAAGACTTGGATAATGTAGATAAGGTTCTCCAAATATGTAGAGAAATGAATTTATCCCTTAGCAATGAAAAATGTAATACAATTATGAATGAATGGATTGTTTTAGGACATCATCTGTCCTCCAGAGGGATTGAAGTATACAAAGTTAAGATCAAAATCATCACTTTACCTCATACCCCTTTGAAAACAAAATATGTAAGAATATTTCCTGGGAATACAAGATACTATAGAAGGTTCATCAAGGATTTTACTAAGATAGACTCTCCTCTCTTTAACTTGTTGCCCAAAGATGTAGATTATTGTTGGACCCTGAACTGCCAACAAGATTTTGAGGAAGTAAAATAAAAACTCTAAACTGTTCCTATATTACAAAGTGCCAATTGGGATCTTCCATTTCACATTCACAATGATGTTCCAAACAAAGTTGTAGGAGCATTCTTATGAAAAAATGAAGACAAAAAACCCTATGCAATTTATTTCATATGTAAAAATATGGTTGGTGTAGAGATCGATTACACTGTTACAAAGAAAGAACTTTTAGAAGTTGCCCATGCTCTCAATAAATCCAGACATTATATTATAGGGTATAACGTTTTTTTACATACATATCATGCTACCATTAGATACTTGATGAATAAACCTAATATTAGCGGTAGTATGATTAGATGGTTTCTATTATTACAACAATTTGATCTAACAATTATTGATAATCCTGTAAAGCAAAATATGGTTGCATATATTTTTATCCAGGTTGACTAGACCTAATGAAGAAGGCATGATCGATGACATGTTTCTATATGAGCACATATTTTCCGTATAGAAAAAACCCCCATGGTTTGTTGATATATCAAATTATATAACAATAGGAACGTTTTCTCAACATTTCTCCTATAGGGAGAGATGCAATATTGTCTGAAAAAGTTCATCCTACACTTATGTTGTAGGCTATTTGTTCAAACTTTGCCCATACTTGATTTTGAGGAGATGCATAAGAGAAGATGAGTTTCATGATATCCTACATGCTTTTCATGATGAACCATGTGGAGGTTATTATGCATCCATGCATACAACTTATAAGATCTTACAAGTTGGATATTATTATCCAACCCTACATATATATTCTTAGAAATACACTTCATGTTGTGATGAATGTCAATGAATGGGGAAACCAACAAGGAGGAATGAGATTCCTTTACAATGCCAAGTATCATTGGAGCCATTTGACAAGTGGGGCATGGAATTCATAGGACCAATTGATCCTCCATCGGGAAAATATAAACACATATTGGTGTACACCGATATCTAACATAATGGGATTAATTAAAGGACATGGAGGATGTTATAGAATCAAATGTAGTTGCATTCCTCCAAGAATGCATATTCTCAAGGTTTTGTTATCCAAGGGAGATAGTCATGGATCAAGGATATCAATTTAAATCAAGACTCATTGAAGAGATCATTAAGGAACATAAAATCCACAATAGAAAGTCAACACCCTACCATCCTTAAGAAAATGTACAGGACGAGGTCACAAACCGAGAGCTAGAAAATATCCTGACTAAAATAGTGAGCATGAACATGAAAGATTGGTCAAACAATCTCACAAAAGTGGTATGGGCATACAACATTGCATGGAAAAATACCAGAGGGATTAATCCTTTTGAATTAGTCTATGGTAAGAAATCCATGATCGCCTTTTAATTTGAATATCATACATTGAGAAAAACAACTAAATTAGACATGAATTTCTAGTTAGTACAAAGAGAAAGATTAAGCTAACTGAATGTATTAGATGAATATAGGATGCAATCCCTCTTCAACACTGAAGTAGTTCAGCAACAAAGAAAATACTGGCATGAAAATAATATTAAGTACATGAAGTTCAAAGAAGGGCATTGGGATCTGTTATATGACTCAAGGTTTAAGGACTTCAAAGGGAAGTTGATTAGATGGTGGATAGGACCCTACATTATTGAAAATTCTGATGATAATGGTTCAATGTAGATCAAAACCATTGATGGATAAGGAATACCCCTACTGGTCAATGGATTCATAATAAATTCTTACAATAATCCCTTGACAAAAGAATGATTCCCAACAGCAACAAGGAAACACAATTTGGATGTGGTTTATAGAAGAAATTCTCTCAATCCATCCCAATAAAGAGATATGAAAAGAAAAATAATTAAAATAATGGATGAAAACCTTCCAAAGGAATATAGGATAGATCTGAGGGTGAAAACCTCTAATGGAGGTAGACTCAGATCTAAAGAATAAATGGATATCCTCATCAAGAAAGCCTCTCATAGGCTTGATGAGGAAAGACATCAATGAAAACCAATGATGAAACTTCTACCTTGAGAAAAACATAAAAAACGAAGAAGAGAGAAAACACAATTTTTTTTTTTTTTAATAACATTTTGTTTTTCCAGGGACTAAGAAATTCATTACTGCAACCATCTACACTGGAATAAAATCAACACTCGACAAAAATAAAAATCAACAAGGATAGTAAGAATTCTCAATTTTCCATCAATGATTCATCATTCATACATAACATTTTACATCATCTCCATATAATTATCCATGTTTTTCATTTCCATCATATATACCACTTTCCATATCCAACATTCTTGATTCTATCCTTTTATTTCAATAAAAATAGTCTACAAGGTTATCCTATAGGATCAACCTACATGATTCTACAAGATCAAAATAACAAGGTCATTTCTACAAACAATGGAAGGCAATCAAAGTCAAGACCAACATCAAAAATTCAATGATAAATATTATAAATAGAACCACCTTCTTCAACTATGTTTTTTTCATCATATAAACCCTCGGGATAACAAAAATCAACTTCTACAGGATACTCTTTATCGCATAGAAAATATTCAACACAATATAAAAAAATCTACAGGATGCTCTGTATCATGTAGCATGATTGGAGGTCATGATATCCAAATAAATTTCATATATGATCTTGAGGAGGACATCAAAATAATCTCCATGCACCATCAAGAAGACAAACCACCTCCAACTAGCTGCAATTTTTTTTTTTTTTATGTGCATGAAAAGGCAAACAAAGGTAACATAACTATCTATCCCATCCATAATTAATTAGGCCTAATAAATATATATCTATGTTTATTTCATATGGTCAATCATTCATAAAATCTACAAGGTGAGAAAAATAAGGATGTTCAAGTCTTGTCAATGAGGTATGGAATAATTCGCATGTGGATATTAAATTATTTAATTGGAGGTTCATTACTTTGAGTTAAAATCACGAATTAAGGAATTATGAAAACGTCAAGTCGACTATTGTGACAAGAAAACAATCCAATATGATATTTGGGGGCCTAAATCAGAGTTAGAAAAATCGGAGAACCATTTCAAATTGGAAGAAGGAAGGAATAGTTCAAGCTATATGGAAGCAAGAAGGATATCTCACAGGTGAGGAAGGAAACCAAAACAACTATTTAGATAAGGTGAGGATGCTACAAGAATCACTACATTAGATGTAAAACCATAGGAAGAGGAAGAACCTTAATTCTCAAGTATTTTCTTCATTTACTTCAGTCTCTATATATTTTTTACTTATGGTAATTTTTTGGAAGGTTTTATGGTTCTTGAACAACAAGAAAATTGCATTCTGTAGAGTCCCGCTTTTTTCATAGTCACAATCCTGTAGAGCTCTGTGATCAAATTCAAACCAACTCTCCTTGGTTAAATTATCCATAGTTGTTCTCTGAGTGCCTATGTTCAACAAAAATCGGGTCAAATCCTTTCAACACCAAAGATTTTCTTGTCAGTATTTGAAAACAAAGACAGTAGAATTCTAATTTACACAGTTCTGATAGAAATCAATTTCTACGAGATCTGTTTCTATAGGAACAGCTGCAAAAAAACATATCAACCAGGGAATTGTCAAGAAAACCATCATTTTGTGTCTATTCTTCAAATAAAAACCTTTGTTGAATTTTTTATCACCATGTTTTCCTTAAAAAAAAAAACCCAGTGTTAACATCGAAAAATTGCTCACCACAAACACATACAATGGATGAAGAAACAATCAACACAAGCACAACATACTCCCAATAAATATGGAAGGATTACACTCAGTTTGGAAAAATAAGAATAAAACTATAAAAAAGTGGTTTTGAAGTTCCACTCATATTCAACACAATCAATGCAAGCACATCCATGTGGGATAACACAATGTACAACATGCACATTGTGTGATCTGCGCGAATGACAGTCGGAAGACTTGCACGGATGCAAAAACTACACATTGATGATTTTGGTCAAGCTTTAACCACTTCTGGGATGGAGTGTATATTCCCCCATACCCAATACGACCCCCAAATTCTTCCTTGGGATCATTGAAAGGGATGGAAGGTACCTCCAAAGGCCTCCCATTCACATTGGAAACTAGGTTGGAAAAAGTTTTCCATCCTCCTATAAAGAAAGGGCCATTGTATGAAAAGAAATGAAAGCAATTTGAGTATTGTTATGTTGTCCAATTTGTCTTTGAGAATCCATATTTATTCTATAACTCTTTGATAATTCATAGGAAGTGTTGCACCTCTCTCCTCTTGAGAAGTTCAACTATCAATTCTTTACCATTGTATTTTCATTTTCAACCATTGTTAAAAGAGAGAAATATTTGTATTTGGGGACTCAAGAGCCTTCCCAAGGAGGAATATGGGACTCATAATTTCCCATATTTCTCCAAGGTGTTATCAATTCAAAGATCAATCTCATTTGGTAGCTATTCCTTGTGTCTATTTCTTGCATCAATTTTAGTTGTTAAATGCTTAGTTTAGTTTTATTTTCTTTGTTGTTCATTTCTTGTTTTCTACTTAGTTGAGCCACTAATCAACTGACAAACTATTGCGCTATATTTCTAGCCCAACTAGATAGTTAAGGGACCTCTTTTTTCTCACCCAAGTGACAAAAAGAACCCAACTGATTGGTAACCATACTAGGGATTTGGATCAAAATCCTCCCCAATTAGACTAATAAAGTTTTCTTTCGCACTCATTTGTGTTTTTAGGAGTTAAAACATGCCTATTCTCACCTTTAGAGAGCAGTATTTCATCTCACGTTGAGTGAAATTGTTCAAATTTTTTGTCCCACCAACTTCTTGCATGCACGCGGGTTCAAGGAAAATAGTCACGTGGTCCACACACATCCACGCTCTATCAGAAATATTCAAATGTTCGCTATGTGCTTTGTACATGACGATTTTTGGTTTAGCCATGCACTGGTCTTATTTTTTCCAAATTGTAGGGCTTGAGCAGTTCACTTCCACCAAGTAGTTTAGATTTGATCGATGCACTGTTGTAAAAGCCATTAAAATAAGGCTTGGAGATCCACTCTTGCATACATAGCTTAAAACCACACACAAAAATTTAGGTAGGATAAAAAGAACCTTTGCATCTTTTACTTCCTTACTTTCCACATGGATGGCCTAAAGATTAGCATGTGGATTTCATTATCTTCTCTTATTTTAGAAAATCATCACACTAATTCAAGACTAGAAACTTATTTAAGTAATCTTAGAGTATGCTATCTCCTCGCACCCTAGTGTGATCTTGGAAATAAAAAAAGAGATTACCTAAACAAGTCTTCATATCCCTTAAAGAAAAATCAACCAAATCTCTAGAAGAGACCAATACCTCTTACATTATTTTGAAACTTAAATCTAAGATTTGTAAGGGCCCACACATGCCTACATGTGCACAATCCTAGGATAGTTTCAAATTCTAGAGTAAATCACTTAGGAAGTTTAAAGAATTGTAAGGGCCCATACATGCCCATATGTTCAAAATCTAGGGACAATTTTCAAGATTTATTAGATTACAAAATATCTTAGGGAGATAAAATATTCAAAGTAAGGATTGCCATATCCACCATGTTAGCTTCAGATTCTTCCGTTTGCAAGTGTCATTTCAAAAAAATTAGTAAGTTGTCTAAAAAATACAAATAAAGGACCACACAATGTCCACCATGTTAAAATCTTGAATTTAACTTATTAACAACTTTTTCACCATCACCACTCCTTGCACACACTCTCACTCAAAAAAACATTTCTAGATACTTGAAACTCTTTTTTGGGCTTCACTTGTTTAGTCATGAGCCTTTTGACACACCATCATAAAAAGGAAGTTGATCCATGACCCCAAATTCACAACCCACTCTCACATTTCTAAAAACACCATAATCAACCCACTTTCTAACCTCAACAGGAGGAACACAAAATAATTTGGTACTCTAAGTTACGATTTTGGGGATAGTAATCCAAATAACTCCCCATCATCATTTCTCACTTAAAACTTAGAAAGTTGTGAATTAGGGTGCCAAAATCCTCCCACTCAAGCATTCCTACACCATAAGGTAGGGATACACCCATTAAGGGTCGAAGGTTGAGGTCCAGTTGTTCTATGCATGCCTCCTTGGGTTACCCAACCCTTGGAAAGCACCCAACCTGTGACCAATTTCTGAGGCCGAAAATCTAAATGTCGTGATTGATGGAGGTAGCATATTATCCCAATCTAGAATTTATCTACCCAAGGTCAAATTTGTGGGATGCAATCACACCTTAGTCATATTTTGAATGGTTGTTGGGAAATATCGCCAGTACTTCCAGGATATGCCCCCTTCACCCCTCATTATAACTGACTGTTTGTCCCATCACTAGCTTCTCCTCAAGTGGGTTCTGGCCCCATTGTCGAGTGTTTTTTTAGATGTCCATTGTTATTGGAGAGGAATAACATTATGTCAGATAGGACACATGCACTTTTTATTTTATTTTTATTCCTTCACGCAGAGTTACAAAAATCCGTAACTATCTTTTACATCATTTTTATGTATGATTCTCACCACTTTATTACATGCAATTTTATGAATACATTGTTTAAAGTAATTTGAAATAAAATTGTCCTATCATTATTCACCACCATTCACACACCCACCTTTAGGATAGAATCACAGGGGAACCACAATATCCCCTCCATTCTAGGTGCTTAAGAATCTTACCCCCAATTTTGGGTGGTGTTCCTATTTTTGTTAAGACATGAGAAGTACCATCACATACACCAATTAGTTCTATGGTACTAGGCTTAGGATTTCTATGGGCCACTTTTCTTGGAACCAATATCCAAATTAACTAAAACACAAACCCTCCACCACAAGGAGACATAGCTCAAACATTTTCACAAAGTACAAGCTCCCAAGGAATCACTTCCCCTCATACCATGGTAGGATCCACCCCCATCATGCCCTACTTGGATTCATTCAATATCCATGATCTAACCAAACTGACAAATGTTTCCATATTGCATGACCCCACTTGGCCAAATATCTTCACAAAGTTACCTTCCAACATTCCCAAGTTTGAAGGAACATCCAGAGAGGACCCAACCAACGATGTCATGTCCTTCCACTTGTGGTGTTCTTCCAATATCATAATGGAATATTCCATTCGTTTATGGTTATTTCAAAGAACCCTCACTCGAATTGCATAAAAATGGTACATAGAAGAGAAATTTGGTTTCTATGCAACCTTCGAGTCTCTATCCAAAGCATTCCTGTCATTTTTTGAACTCCCTATTCGTCATGACACTAGTTTGGAGATTCTTTGAGAATGCAAACAAACCACTGACATTCATATTTCTGACCATATTCATGAGTGGCATAGACATCGAAGTATATGAAAGGTAGATACCACCCCACAACAAAGGCTATATTGATTCTTCTAATTGCTTGTTCGTACCCTTGCCAAATATGTGGCTACGACTTGCTATCCCCATTTTATGGATAACTAATGAGAGTATGTCTCGAGGACCTCAGGTTGTAGATATGGAGTGCCAAGAGACTAAATGACTAGAAATATAATTTTTCATAGATGGAGACCCTCCTCAGCACCACAAAGGTCGTATATTTTTAGATGGAATCCACCACACCATCTGGCTTCTGGAAGGCAATAGGCCTTGCTCCATGAGGTACAAGAAGGTATTATTATTGGGTAGGTGTTATATTTTTTGCACAAGTACATTTAGTGTTTTCTACATTGTGTTGGGTGCGTAGGGGGGCGATATCCCCCCTGCACAGGGGTTCAAGGGTAGCACCCATGAGATTTTTTTCCCTTGGGAAACATGTCACATGTTTGCCTCATTTTTTGAGTCACCTCGATTTTTGTGTCCATTGTTGGGAGGTTTTTCAGAACATTGTTTTTGCCCATGTTTTTCTATTTTTCGGTTAAGGAATTAGGGTTGTTGACTGATCCAGGTCATTGGGTTAGGGTTTTGGATGTCGTTGGCTCCTATATGTATATTATATTGTAAAAAATGTATCACTATGAATGACTATAGAATATGCTGGTTTTCTCGGCTTGGGTTTCCAGGGGAAAATCTTTGTGTAATGTGTGTATTTTCCATTGTATATTTTTTGTTCTTTTATTAAACATCAATATGTAGTAAAATACTATACAAGGTTAAAATTTACAATTATGGTGAGTGTCATTTCAATATTTGAGACATTTGAGTATGTTGTTTCTTAGACTACTTTAGATTTCATGATATATGTTTGGACATTATGCCATTTTCCCTGCTTCAACTTGTTGGTGTTTCATGGAAACTTGCACAGGAGATCTAGATAAAGAAAGTACAAACAAAACTTATCAAGAAAGGAAGAGAGATTAAATATGTAAGAATGATAAAATATATTCACACTACTCTAATGAGTTGATGATTGATACATAGATCATGATCAATATGATACAATGAATGAGTGGAATACACTCATATATAGGGAAAAGCATTCCATAATTAAGAAAAGCAATCAAGAAGTTAGATTTCCTTAGGAATGCATGCATGCATAATAGTGATGGTAAAAATAGAAAGTCTAAAATAGAACTAGTCAATTAACTCCCACTGAACTAGTGTGTTGAAAATAGAAATTTCTCCAACACTCGCCCTGAACATCACTATGGAGTAAAAAATGATTCTGGGCTTCTAGGCCATTTTAGGTACTCATGTACAATGCAACTAATGAAAACTGAATAAAAGTGAGGTAAGAGGGAAAACCATGAGGGAACAACCCCCCCCCTCAAAATATAATGTATCAAAAGAAGAAAATGACAGTTGCTAGGAAACTGTGTTCTTCACTGCAAGATGATCTCGTAAATTCTGAAACTTCTGCTCACTGAAAGTATTGTTGGGCCCAAGATATGATCACTTTTATGACGGTTATCATACACTTTTGCCGCATGTACATATGTGTTTTTCATATTTTTAAGGAGATTTTTGAAGAATTTCATGATAAAATGGTATGATCGGCACAAGGTACGTATAATTCATGTTTAATGATTGTATCAAGTATAATTCATCATGTTTTATGATTTCCAAGAGCTAATTCATGTTTTTCGGGTGTTACAGGGAAAAAACACACTACGTTTCTAGTTCCGGCACTTGATCCGACACTCCTTACAGTACTCGTTCCGGGACTTGATCCGACACTCCGTCCAACACCTCTTCCTGCACAAAAATGTAGGGTCACTTGGCGATTATGGTATTGGCGGCCAGTGATGGGAAAATCGAGCACGTGGGTTTTGTTCATAATTGTCCCCTATAGCTACTGAGCTCCAAACAACTCAGTTCCAGTTGTTCAAAGAGGTTGATTATGGGATATCTCTGTTTGTTGATATTATGGTAGATGCAGGAGGTATTTACCTCCACATGTAAAATTGATGAGGATAGAATACTACGGGAAGAAAGAAGAAACCCTAATGAGTTGGCTAATAACCCTAGAAGACTTGTCGGCTCAAGAAGATAATTTATATTAGGTTATTAGCCTCCAAGAGAAGAAKTCAKCCATAAATAATAATATATACTGAATAGACAGATACCCAGAATGAGAAGTTGGCCCAGGTAGTTAGCCAGAATTAGTATAAATATAGGAGGCCAGTTCTCACTCTGGCAGGCAGTCTCAAAATTGCAAAGAAACAACTTGTGCATATTGTAGTGCCCAGTCTTGTGCGCAAGTTTGAGGAGAGATTCCATTGCAGTTTTTGCAGCTAGTAGATCACATTTGGCTTAGACTATCTCTTGGCTAGGGTTTGGAACATCTGGTGAGCTCTTGTTGGTGCGTTATCCTTGGGGAAAGGTGTGCTACCTTTTGTTTGGATATCTAGCCTAGGGTTTTCTTCTGGAGTGATTCTCTGTCAAGGTTAAGGTGCTCGGAGGGTGGCTTCGGCCTATGGTTGGGTGAAAACAAGGGTATTTTAAATGGTAAAATGAGCACATCCATTATATTCTAATAGGTTATTGGCCCACACCTCCTTCATTCAATCTAACCGCTAGAAGGAAACATAGGCAGAAGGATATTAAGCTCGTTGAAACACTGTTGCTAGGGTTACTAGAAGGTGCAGTTGTTGAAACCCTAATCCTCTAGTTGAGACACCTTAAGTGAATATATTTACCTAATCTCCATACAGATTAGTGCACCCTATCCTAGCACATCTCCTGGTACTCTCAGCAAGCCAAGAAGTCAAGTTTGATTTTGTGGTCAAATCTAGGTTTTGACCAAGTCAAAGAAGCCATGAATTATTCTATGAAGTCAGAGAACAAGTTAGATGGAGCCTCTAACTTCAGAGTGTGAAAGACAAGGATTGAACTCATCCTTGACAAGAATAAAGTGTTGGATATCATGAAAGGAAAGATCACGAAGCCAGAGCTTGAAGAAGGAAAAGAGAAGGAACCAGAGAACATTGCAGCTATGGAGAAGTTCAAAGATGATGAAATCAATGCTATGAGTATCATAGTGGAATCTATAAAAGACCACTTGATACCCTACATCTCCCATATTGACTCATCGAAGAATATGTACAATGCCCTAACAAATCTCTTCTCGGTCAGAAACATTGGACAAGTAATGAGTCTGAAGAATGAGCTCCGTGACATGAGGATGAATGGTGATGACAACATAACATCATGCTTTGTGAGAATATCTCAGTTAAGATATCAACTACAAGATATCTAAGGGACCATTTTAGAGAAGGACTTGGTAAACATAGTACTCAATGGTGTTCCCAAGACGTGGGATGCATTTGCCACAAGAATGAACACAAGGAAGGAGTATCCTACATTTGAAGAACTTTGGACTTGTTGTTCTCAAGAAGAATACAAGATCAGTGCAAAAGAGAAACCCCAAAATAAGTACGATGATCAAGCCTTCATAGCAAGATTCAATAATTTCAGGAACAAAAGGAAGTTTGGTTCAAGGAGGAAGCCAAATCAAGAGAAAGACATTTCAGAAGTACAATGCTTCAACTTTTGAAATTATGGCCACTACAAGAATCATTGTCCCAAGCTAAAGAAAAGGAAAGGGAAACACAAAGAATTAGTTGTCGAAGAAAAGGAACCAACAAAGAAGACTAAGAAGGATGGAAGAGACTTCTTCTTCTAAAGGTAACAATACTCTTCTTATTTCTTGTACATATCTTATTTGCATAGTCTCTGTACATATCTTGTATATCTATCTCTTGGAAGATAATGTGTTCCAAGAAGAATTATACCTATGGAATAACAACAAGATAAGGATGGATATCATTAGATAATACACATGATGAAATACGTCAAACAAATCATGTGAAAGATATTGCAAGATAAGCCGAATCCATCATGAAGAGACTTAGAAGAATCAAAGACAAAAAGAAGTCATCAATCAAGAGGAAATTGGAGAAAGACCTATAACACCTTATAGAATGGAATGAGGATGCAGACGGAAGCATGGACTCTCGTAGATGGAGGGAGCCGATTATATATCACCATAAAAGAAGAGAATGTATTCATACATGAAGCAAGGATTAGGAGGGAGCTAATCCTAAGATCCATTGAATATGATAAAATATATATATCCATGATAGAAGATAGTATGTTTTCAGTCCGACCTTAGAAGAAGTCTTCTTTGAAGAGAAACCTTTAAAGTATCCCTGGTTGTCCATCCACATCCGTGATCCTGTGATGAAAGAAAGAAATGGAATATTTATGGCATGGAATCTACTCCATGGACCCAAACACAAGGAATAACATAAAGATTCAAAGAAAGAAAGAGAATCTAGAACAACCAGTCATTGTATCAAGAATCACAAGATTGCCAGCTTGATATGAACTCAATAAAAGAAATCAAGTAGAGGAATTGAAAGTCTTGATGAATAACAATGTATGGAAGACTTATGAATGAAAGATTTGCGAGATATAGAACTAGAGGTTCTCCCATATGGAGGGAGAAGACTATGATGATTATTTGTTCTAGTAAACCAAACATATCTCTACATGATTCATTATATCATCTGCAACATCCATGAGTTGGAGTTCTACATTAGATAAATGCAAAGAATAATTGAACAAAGAGAGTATGAAGAGAAACCTCAAGACTTTGAGGCATACTAGAAAGAGACCCTTGTATGAAGATGGAAAAAGACAACTTGGTGGAGAACCTCTAGTGCACAACAGAAGCGTGGTGAAGAATTTCTATAACATAGATATTGTATCAAGATGATTACTCAGTAGATGATATCTCATGATGAAAAAAGAAGTGGCACATGGATATGTTCCAGTTTTCCAACAATGATATACTCTATTGTACATGAAGCCTTCTTAGAAAATCAGTGCTCCAGACTAAAGTACATTTGAAATCAAGCATTCCATTATCCATTATGAAATCCACAAAGGAGAAAGTGGTTCTCCAATACATATCTCCATAGATGAGCAGATAAGCAGACATTTTGGTAAATCTTCTATCTAAGATGAAAGAGTTTGTGTACTGAAGCTGGAGCTCATGGAAATGACTTCCTTATTGAAAAGGGAAAAGATGACTCCCAGGTTGGGAGGGAGAATTGAAAATATTATTGAGGACATTCACTTTCAAGATTGAAAAATAGTCCATCTTGGACAGATTCTTTCTTGTTCGGAAAGGGGATTGAGATTTCTGACAGTCAACAATTTTCCATTGTGGTTAACATGGGAAATGGTCCAGATTGCTGATGTATCATAGACAATAACTTCCCATTGTGGTTAAAATGGGGAGTGGTCTAGGGAAGTCTTTGTTCTTGAGGGTTACTCAAGAAGACTGGCCTACCTCGCCGAACAACAATTTCTCATTGTGGTTAACATGAGGAATAGTTTGTTTTGGAGGTTGATGCAGGGCAGTCTTTTCCTCTTGTGGTTAACAAAGGAAATGGTCCAAATAGTCATTCCTTAGGGTTTATACATTATCTCTAGGGTGCACTTTGATTATTGTAGGAGGAATGGCCTAGGGTGGGGAATGGTCTAGGCTCAACAATCAGGGACAAACATTCCTTAGGGTTTATACATTCTCTCCAGGGTGCACTTTGATTAGTGTAGGAAGAATGGCCCAGGGTGGGGAATGTTCCAGGTTCAAAAGATAGGAGAATTATTCTTCCTTGCTTGAGAAGAATAGTCCAGATATATCATTGTTCTACTCTGAGGGAATATATTCTTTCAGATCTCACAGATGTGAGTGAAATATTGGCCCAGATGATTCAGTTTATATCATAATATTGTTTCTATGTAGGTTGATATCATATAATTGTTATGAAGACTGTATGACAGTAGATGTATACTACTATGGTGGATGTGTTCCACTCTTCATGACTATACGTTGTTGATCAAGTACTTGTGTGCTACTTGGTGTTGTAGTGTACCACTGGATTGTATTTATGTACTACTATGGATAGACACAATTGTGTTCTATTTTGTTACCATTGCATTGAAGACTATCAACAGTATTGGATGGATAATCAAAGGACAAAGATTTCCCAAACAGAAAATGGTTCAGAACATTTACTCTTCTAGATTAGAAGAATGTCTCTTGTATCACTCTATGGAGTGAGCATCATGTCTGATTACTCAGATAGAGTATGGTTTCAAGAGATGATGCATTTGATGACACTGATGATGACGATGGTGCTCATGATCTAGTCTATACAACTATGTTGATGCTACTGGGTGAATGGTATGTTTTTGTGCTCAAGACCATTACCTATAATACCTCCCTAGCTAGGAGGAAGTGTTGATATTATAATATTTGAGGGAGGTATTTACCTCCATGTGTAAACTTGTCGAGGATAGAATACTCTAGGAAGCAAGAAGAAACCCTAATGAGTTGGCTAAGAACCCTAGAAGACTTGTCGGCTCAAGAAGATAATTTATATTAGGTTATTAACCTCCAAGAGAAGAAGTTGGCCAGAAATAATAATATATACTGAACAGACAGATACCCAGAATGAGAAGTCGGCCCAGGAAGTTAGCCAGAATTAGTATAAATACAGGAGGCCAGTTCTCATTCTGGCAGGCAGT
>JZKD02S0456237.1:46986-70658 GCA_000966675.3 Picea glauca | reverse complement strand
AATTTCAGGAACAAAAGGAAGTTTGGTTCAAGGAGGAAGCCAAATCAAGAGAAAGACATTTCAGAAGTACAATGCTTCAACTTTTGAAATTATGGCCACTACAAGAATCATTGTCCCAAGCTAAAGAAAAGGAAAGGGAAACACAAAGAATTAGTTGTCGAAGAAAAGGAACCAACAAAGAAGACTAAGAAGGATGGAAGAGACTTCTTCTTCTAAAGGTAACAATACTCTTCTTATTTCTTGTACATATCTTATTTGCATAGTCTCTGTACATATCTTGTATATCTATCTCTTGGAAGATAATGTGTTCCAAGAAGAATTATACCTATGGAATAACAACAAGATAAGGATGGATATCATTAGATAATACACATGATGAAATACGTCAAACAAATCATGTGAAAGATATTGCAAGATAAGCCGAATCCATCATGAAGAGACTTAGAAGAATCAAAGACAAAAAGAAGTCATCAATCAAGAGGAAATTGGAGAAAGACCTATAACACCTTATAGAATGGAATGAGGATGCAGACGGAAGCATGGACTCTCGTAGATGGAGGGAGCCGATTATATATCACCATAAAAGAAGAGAATGTATTCATACATGAAGCAAGGATTAGGAGGGAGCTAATCCTAAGATCCATTGAATATGATAAAATATATATATCCATGATAGAAGATAGTATGTTTTCAGTCCGACCTTAGAAGAAGTCTTCTTTGAAGAGAAACCTTTAAAGTATCCCTGGTTGTCCATCCACATCCGTGATCCTGTGATGAAAGAAAGAAATGGAATATTTATGGCATGGAATCTACTCCATGGACCCAAACACAAGGAATAACATAAAGATTCAAAGAAAGAAAGAGAATCTAGAACAACCAGTCATTGTATCAAGAATCACAAGATTGCCAGCTTGATATGAACTCAATAAAAGAAATCAAGTAGAGGAATTGAAAGTCTTGATGAATAACAATGTATGGAAGACTTATGAATGAAAGATTTGCGAGATATAGAACTAGAGGTTCTCCCATATGGAGGGAGAAGACTATGATGATTATTTGTTCTAGTAAACCAAACATATCTCTACATGATTCATTATATCATCTGCAACATCCATGAGTTGGAGTTCTACATTAGATAAATGCAAAGAATAATTGAACAAAGAGAGTATGAAGAGAAACCTCAAGACTTTGAGGCATACTAGAAAGAGACCCTTGTATGAAGATGGAAAAAGACAACTTGGTGGAGAACCTCTAGTGCACAACAGAAGCGTGGTGAAGAATTTCTATAACATAGATATTGTATCAAGATGATTACTCAGTAGATGATATCTCATGATGAAAAAAGAAGTGGCACATGGATATGTTCCAGTTTTCCAACAATGATATACTCTATTGTACATGAAGCCTTCTTAGAAAATCAGTGCTCCAGACTAAAGTACATTTGAAATCAAGCATTCCATTATCCATTATGAAATCCACAAAGGAGAAAGTGGTTCTCCAATACATATCTCCATAGATGAGCAGATAAGCAGACATTTTGGTAAATCTTCTATCTAAGATGAAAGAGTTTGTGTACTGAAGCTGGAGCTCATGGAAATGACTTCCTTATTGAAAAGGGAAAAGATGACTCCCAGGTTGGGAGGGAGAATTGAAAATATTATTGAGGACATTCACTTTCAAGATTGAAAAATAGTCCATCTTGGACAGATTCTTTCTTGTTCGGAAAGGGGATTGAGATTTCTGACAGTCAACAATTTTCCATTGTGGTTAACATGGGAAATGGTCCAGATTGCTGATGTATCATAGACAATAACTTCCCATTGTGGTTAAAATGGGGAGTGGTCTAGGGAAGTCTTTGTTCTTGAGGGTTACTCAAGAAGACTGGCCTACCTCGCCGAACAACAATTTCTCATTGTGGTTAACATGAGGAATAGTTTGTTTTGGAGGTTGATGCAGGGCAGTCTTTTCCTCTTGTGGTTAACAAAGGAAATGGTCCAAATAGTCATTCCTTAGGGTTTATACATTATCTCTAGGGTGCACTTTGATTATTGTAGGAGGAATGGCCTAGGGTGGGGAATGGTCTAGGCTCAACAATCAGGGACAAACATTCCTTAGGGTTTATACATTCTCTCCAGGGTGCACTTTGATTAGTGTAGGAAGAATGGCCCAGGGTGGGGAATGGTCCAGGTTCAAAAGATAGGAGAATTATTCTTCCTTGCTTGAGAAGAATAGTCCAGATATATCATTGTTCTACTCTGAGGGAATATATTCTTTCAGATCTCACAGATGTGAGTGAAATATTGGCCCAGATGATTCAGTTTATATCATAATATTGTTTCTATGTAGGTTGATATCATATAATTGTTATGAAGACTGTATGACAGTAGATGTATACTACTATGGTGGATGTGTTCCACTCTTCATGACTATACGTTGTTGATCAAGTACTTGTGTGCTACTTGGTGTTGTAGTGTACCACTGGATTGTATTTATGTACTACTATGGATAGACACAATTGTGTTCTATTTTGTTACCATTGCATTGAAGACTATCAACAGTATTGGATGGATAATCAAAGGACAAAGATTTCCCAAACAGAAAATGGTTCAGAACATTTACTCTTCTAGATTAGAAGAATGTCTCTTGTATCACTCTATGGAGTGAGCATCATGTCTGATTACTCAGATAGAGTATGGTTTCAAGAGATGATGCATTTGATGACACTGATGATGACGATGGTGCTCATGATCTAGTCTATACAACTATGTTGATGCTACTGGGTGAATGGTATGTTTTTGTGCTCAAGACCATTACCTATAATACCTCCCTAGCTAGGAGGAAGTGTTGATATTATAATATTTGAGGGAGGTATTTACCTCCATGTGTAAACTTGTCGAGGATAGAATACTCTAGGAAGCAAGAAGAAACCCTAATGAGTTGGCTAAGAACCCTAGAAGACTTGTCGGCTCAAGAAGATAATTTATATTAGGTTATTAACCTCCAAGAGAAGAAGTTGGCCAGAAATAATAATATATACTGAACAGACAGATACCCAGAATGAGAAGTCGGCCCAGGAAGTTAGCCAGAATTAGTATAAATACAGGAGGCCAGTTCTCATTCTGGCAGGCAGTCTCAGAATTGCAGAGCAACAACTTGTGCGCACTGTAGTACCCAGTCTTGTGTGCACGTTTGAGGAGAGCTTCCATTGCAGTTGTTGTAGCTAGAAGATCATGTTTGGCTCGGACTACCTCCTGGATAGGGTTTTGAACATCTGGTCAACTCTTGTTGGTGCGCTATCCTTGGGGAATGGTGTGCTACCCTTTGTTTGGCTATCTAGCCTAGGGTTTGCTTCTAGAGTGATTCTCTATCAAGGTTAAGGTGCTCAAAGGGTGGCTTTGGCCTATGGTTGGGTGACAACAAGGGTATTGTCAATGTTAAAATGAGCACATCCATTATATTCTAACATTGTTTCGGCAGTTAGGGCACCATTAATGAAATTTACCAATTTTAGAAGTGATTCAAACCTCCAGTGGTTGACCACTTGGCATGTAAACATTATAAATACCACTAGGATGATCAGAAGATTGTTAACCAAGTAGAAGAGCCAATGTATTAGAGACAAATTCATTTTTTCTCTGTTTTGAGTTTTTACATTGCCAGATTATGCAAGAACAACATTTTAGGGTTTTTATGGTGAATTTGACCTGCTAAGTTCATGGTGTTATTTTATGATGCAGGAGCATCTCTCCATGTCAGCCAACCAGCCAGCCAGCTGTATCAAGTGTGTGCATTTAAGGATGAAGAGAGGCGCAACCCTCATCTTTTATTATGTAATTGAATGCAAATTTAATGTTTTAAGTTGTTGATATGGGAAACCGTGCCTTTGTGCAAGGTATAGATAAGATAGGCCTTTAATGTTTGTAAGGATGAGATCTAGATCCAGATGCTGGACTAGACAACCCATTCAATGTAATTGAATAGGGTAAGTAGATTGGAGGGAAGAGCTCTAAGAGCCTCCTCATGTAAAAGAGAAATTGTATCTCTTTAGTAGTTAGTGTGGTGGTTGAGATAGAGTTAGAATCTGCGAGTAGAGAGCAGAAGAGAAGGAGCTGAGACCTTGTTACAGGCCATGCTCAGGAACACCTTGTAAATACATGCATTTTCCATATTTAATAGAAAGAGCAATTTTTCCTGCATGATTATGTGTTAAATGAATGTCTGTGAGTGTTCTTCATATAATATGAATGTATGTTGTAGATGTATGTTGTAGGTTTGGATTTGCAGGAGTGTGTATGATTTCAGGTGAAGGCGTTTGAGGTTTCATGCGAGGAGGGTGTGACAGAGTGCTGCGGTCTTTGAATACCAGTGCACTGAAGCACTTCTGAATTCTGCGGGTTCAGACAAAGACGTGCTGCGACATAGAAACTGGAATCAACAACTCAGGGAGAAGACCTATGAGGTTGTTGAATACCTCAGGAGACAGGCTGTGTAAGGGAAACCATAGTTGCAAATAGAATCTCTGAGGAGTTCTGTGAATCTCTGCGAGGTGGGCATTGAGCCAGTGCAAAGAGTGCACAAAGGAATACTTTTGTTGAGAAGTTCACTAAAAAACTAGAATCACTGAGGATTCTGAGAGCTATGCCAGGTGGGCATTGAGCGGGTGCATAGGTACACAGGAGACAGGACTGTTGGATGTTCTGTGAGAAGATACTCTGCCAGGAGGGCATTGAGACAGTGTGTAGATAGGCATAGGAGAAGAGAACTCTTTGAGTTCTAGAGTTAAAGGAAGAGTCCATAGAGGGATCTTCGCGGGGTTGTTGAACACCCTGATAGGCTCAACAAGAGGTTTCTTGAGTAGACGAAGTGCCAGGAAGGCCTCTGAATTCTCCACTTGAGGGAGAAAGGAAAAAGAATTGAGTTTCCTTGGAGGTTGAAGTTACATGAAAACTTAGGACAGATAGCACCTTTGTGTGCATGTGAATACTCTATAGAGGGTAGGAGTTGAAGAATCCTTTAAGGATTCGAAGGAAAGGATAAGCTTAGGAGGCGAGTGATTTTACGCACAAATTTGTAACTTCAAGGAGTGCAAAAGTTACAGATCCCTTTGAACGATTTTTGAGTACATAAATCTCAGGAGGGACATCGTTTTCATACACGCGGCGAGGCTCAAAATCGATAGTTCGCAAAGAAGAAAGAAGGCCAAAGTTGAGACCTTTGGAATACTTGGAATCCTTCCAAATTAGAGAAGGAATGCTCCAAAGCTTGGGAGGAGAAATATCGGTCGTCGAATAAGACGATAGATTCTGGACCGTCAGATTTCCCACGTCCAGAAGGTAGCACGGAAGGAGTGCACAGGAAGAAGAGATCGTGAGCATCAGATCAGGCTCGGGATCGCCGACAGCTATTGGATCGACAAGAAGTTGCATGAGGGTTAAAACTTTGTGAATAACCGAGGTGGAAATCTTGAAAATAGAAGTCAAATCGGGATATCAGCACCAGTCAAATCGGGATATCGGCAATCAGGATATCGGGGATATCGAGGACGAGAGTTTGGTCGCTCGACATCAGAAACCCGAAATCAGCAAGAATTGATTTGAGCCATTCGATTGGGAGAGGACATGTGTCGTGAGATTTCCCACATCGGGGACTCGGCATCGAAGATTAGAAGAGGAGGTATTTCGACTTCACGAGTGGAAAAAACGCGAAAGGAGAGAACTCCACATTGTGGGCCTAGCTGATGTCACATCGAAGAATCAGGACTCGGGATATCGGAGATCCTGTGGGAAAGAAGTCCATGTTTTCAGAATTTGAAAGTCCTAAATCATGAAGGAGAAGACCAGGAAATCGCCATATCAACATTTCGCGTTTCGGAGAATCAGGGGTCCAAAGGATAGGAGTTCGGGTGCTTGAGTCACAAAACCCCGAAAGGAGATAAGGCTGTGGTCTTATGAAGACTAGTCATAGGGACTAGGGAATAGCTAGGAGGGGCTAAAGAAGAAAGGAGCACATCGTCAAATAAAAGTCTAGGAGTTCTAGAGAATACATAACTCTTTGGCATCGGGAATTATAAAGTCTCGAGACCCGAAACTAAGTCGGGAAAGATCATGGTTGGGTGCAAAAAACTGTGTAGGAAAAGGCAGGACCTGTGGAACGGGTTTACATTGGAGGTTCCAAAAGGGAATCAAAAGTGAGACATTTGATCCTGTGGGTGGGCATTGGGAAGCGTCTATCATCAAGTGGTATCAGAGCTTGATTTCATCTGTATATTTCAGGTGAAGCGAAAAGGTAAAGGAAGGCAGAGTGTTGGAAACTCTGTGGTGATTGTTTGTAGGTAGGCAACAATCAAAAGGATAGTCAGGAGTATTGGGGGATGAAGATGGAAGCACTCAGGATGCAGAGTGACAACAACAGGTTTTCCAATAAGGAAAACAGATATAGTAGCATGGCTACTGAGGGCCATAGGCACGATGGAAGAAAAAACCCAGAGCTAATGAGCACAGCCGAAAGGGGGAAAGAACTTGCTGATATCAAGGCGAAAATGGAAGAGATTGAACTACGGATGCAGTAGAATACCAAGCTGAGATGGGTATATGAATGGCCCATGAAGAAGCCAAAGATAAAATGGCCAGTGAAGGAGTTGATGACTAGAAGGCAGCGCAGGCTATTGAAAGGATGGTTGAGGTATGCTGAAAACCTTGATGGACCTAAAGAAATGGTTCACATGTGTGAACGAGAGACTGGGAGAGGTCTCAATGATGCAGAGAATGAATTGGGATTGGCTGAAGATCTCAAGCACTACCAGGAGGGTAGAGAGGAAATTCCAGATTGCCAGGTGGGCAATGAGTTGAGATCACTGCGGGATCTCAAAGACTATCAGGAGGACAGCCGAGGAATTTCACATTGCCAGTTGGGCAATGAAATCAGTTGATCTCATAATCTTCCAGGATAGCAGTGAATAGATCCCATACTACCAGGTGGGCAGGGATGCGCCGATGAGTTGGAATCAACCAGAAGAGCTGACAGAGCAGATGGGCTTAGGGGTGGATTTAGATCAGAAGATGCAGCCGATAGGAGAAGAATATATGAGAAGTCTTCTGATGATTGGGGGAATCTAGGTATTCCTACGACTTGCCCAAGTAGAGGAAGAAATCTGTGTTTCATACGCAACAAAAATAGGAGGACAACTAGTTGATACTGTCACAGAAGAATTGGAGAAGATATCTAAAGCTGTCCAAGCAGGAGAGGAAAATGAGCATTCTGAGGAATGGCTTAACATATTAGGCTAGGAATGTAAGGAATATATAGTAGTGAAGATGACAGCAGAGGAAGTAGAAGAGGATGATGAGCATTCTGAGGTATGGCTCAGTATTTTCAGCCAGGAGACTGAAAAGACTGCAACCTGGGAGTTTGCAGCAGGAGAAGAAGAAGAAGCAGACATCATTTGCTTTGTTGATCTGTGGAAACAAATTGAATCCCTGGAGAGAAGAGTAATAGTGCAAGGCATGCACATCCAATAGGTGAGGTTGGAAGTAGATAAAGAATAAGGCATGGGAGATTTCAGTGATCTGCCCATGTGCTAAAAACTTTTGCAGCTGAGGAGACTGCATGAGCAGAGCTATCCACTGGAGCAGCTAGACGAGGTGATAGAAGACATTAGAAGTCTGATGTTAAGGTCATCAAGAACTGCCAGCGAGGAGAGGCTGAGAAGAAAGGAAGAAGTAGCAGTAGCAGCGCAGAAGCAACAACAACAAGGAGATGGAGCAGATGAACAACTCCAGAGGATGATTTGGGATCCAAGAGGATTGCCACAACTGAGATGGGAAGCTCATGAGCAGGAGCTCATGAATTTTGTAGCTGAGGAGTATGATGCAGGAGAACCTCTCCATGTTAGCTAGCCAACCAGCCAGCCGTATCAAGTGCATGCATTCAAGGATGAAGAGAGTCACAACCCTAATCTTTTATTATGTAATTGAATGCACATTTAATGTTTTAAGTTGTTGAGATGGGAAACCGTGCATTTGTGTAGGGTGTAGATAAGATAGGCCTTTAATGTTTTTAAGGCTGAGATATAGATCCATATGCTGGACTAGACAGCCCATTCAATGTAATTGAATAGAGTAGGTAGATTGGAGGGAAGATCTCTAAGAGCCTCCTCATGTAAAAGAGCAATTGTATCTCTTTAGTAGTTAGTGTGGTGGTTGAGATAGAGTTAGAATCTGTGAGTAGAGAGCAGAAGAGAAGGAGCTGAGACCTTGTTACAGGCCATGCTCAAGAACACCTTGTAAATATAGGCATTTTCCATATTTAATACAAAGAGTAGTTTTTCCTGCATGATTATGTGTTAAATGAATGTTTGTGAGTGTTCTTCATATAATATGAATGTATGTTGTAGATGTATGTTGTAGGTTTGCATTTGCAGGAGTGTGTATGATTTTAGATGAAGGTCTTTGAGGTTTCATGCGAGGAGGGCATGATAGAGTACTGCGGTCTTTTAATACCAGTGCACTGAAGCACTTCTAAATTCTGTGGGTTCAGACAAAGACGTCCTGCGGCATAGAAACTAGAATCAACAACTCAGGGAGAAGATCTATGAGGTTGTTGAATACCTCAGGAGACAGGCTATGTAAGGGAAACCACAGTTGCAAACAGAAGCTATGAGGAGTTCTGTGAATCTCTGCGAGGTGGGCATTGAGCCAGTGAAAAGAGTGCACAAAGGAAGACTTTTTTTGAGAAGTTCACTAAAGAACCAGAATCACTGAGGATTCTGAGAGCTCTGCCAGGTGGGCATTGAGTGGGTGCATAGGTGCACAGGAGACGGGACTGTTGGATGTTCTGTGAGAAGATACTCTGCCAGGAGTGCATTGAGACAATGTGTAGATAGGCACAGGAGAAGAGAACTCTTTGAGTTCTGGAGTTAAAGGAAGAGTCCACGGAGGGATCTTCACGGGGTTGTTGAACACCCTGATAGGCTCAACAAGAGGTTTCTTGAGTAGACGAAGTTCCAGGAAGGCCTCTGAATTGTCCATTTGAGGGAGAAAGGAAAAAAAATTGAGTTTCCTTGGAGGTCGAAGTTACAGGAAAACTTAGGATGGATAGCACCTTTGTGTGCATGTGAATACTCTGCAGAGGGCAGGAGTTGAAGAATCCTTTGAGGATTTGAAGGAAAGGATAAGCTCAGGAGGTGAGAAATTTTACGCACAAATTTGTAACTGCAAGGAGTGGAGAAGTTACAGATCCCTTTGAACGATTTCCGAGTACATAAATCTCAGTAGGGACATCTTTTTCATATGCGTGGCAAGGCTCAAAGTTGAGAGTTCATAGAGAAGAAAGAAGGCCAAAGTTGAGACCTTTGGAATAATTGGAATCCTTCCAAATCAGAGAAGGAAAGCACCAAATCTTGGGAGGATAAATATCGGTCGTCGAATAAGACGATAGATTCTAGACCATCGGATTTCCCACATCCAGAAGGTAGCACGGAAGGAGTGCACAAGAAGAAGAGATCATGAGCGTCAAATCAGGCTCAGGATCGCCGACAGTTGTTGGATCTACAAGAAGTTGCATGAGGGTTAAACCTTTGTGAATAACTGAGGTGGAAATACTAACGAGAGAAGTCAAATCGAGATATCAACACCAGTCAAATCAGGATATCGACAATCAGGATATCGGGGATATCGAGGACGAGAGTTTGGTTGCTCGACATCAAAAACCTTGAATCAACAAGATTTGATTTGAGCCATTCGATTGGGAGAGGACATGTGTCGTGAGATTTCCCACATCAGGGACTCGGCATCGGAGATTCGAAGAGGAGGTCTTTCGACTTCACGAGTGGTGAAAACGCGAAAGGAGGGAACTCCATGTTGTGGGCCTAGCTGACGTCACATCGACAAATTGGGACTCGGGATATCGGAGATCCCGTGGACAAGAAGTCGATTTTTTCATAATTTGAAAGTCCTAAATCATGAAGGAGAAGACCAGGAAATCTCCATATCGACATTTCACGTGTCGGAGAATCAGGGGTCCAGAGGACAGGAGTTCGGGCACTTGAGTCACGAAACCCCGAAAGGAGATAAGGCTGCGATCTTATGAAGACTAGTCATAGGGACTAGGGCATAGCTAGGAGGGGCTGAAGAAGAAAGGAGCGCATCGGAAAATCAGAGTCTAGGAGTTCGAGAGAATAGGGAACTATTTGGCATCGGGAATTATAAAGTCTCGAGACCCGAAACTGAGTCGGGAAAGATCACGGTTGGGTGCAGAAAACTGTGTAGGAAAAGGCGGGACCTGTGGAACGGGTTTACATCGGAGGTTCCAGAAGGGAATCAAAAGTGAGCCATTCGATCCTGTGGGTGGGAATTGGGAAGCCTCTATCATCAAGTGGTATAAGAGCTTGATTTCATCTGTATATTTCAGGTGAAGCGAGAAGGTAAAGGAAGGCAAAGTCTTGGAAACTCTGTGGTGACAGTCAGGAGGATTGTGGGATGAAGCTAGAAGCACTCAGGATGTAGAGTGACAACAACAGGTTTTCTAGGAAGGAAAACAAGGATAGCAACATGGCTACTGAGGGCCATAGGCATGATGGAAGAAAAAACCAAGAGCTAATGAGCACAATCGAAAGGGGGAAAGAACTTGCCAATATCAGGGAGAAAATGGAAGAGCTTGAACTATGGATGCAGTAGAATACCAAGCCGAGATGGGTATATGAATGGCCCATGAAGAAGCCAAAGATAAAATGGCCAGTCAAGGAGTTGATGACTAGAAGGCAGTGCAGGCTGTTGAAAGGATGGTTGAGGTATGCTGAAAACCTCGACGGACCTAAAGAAATGGTTTAGATGTGTGAATCAGAGACTAGGAGAGGTCTCAATGATGAAAATAATGAATTGGGATCGGCTGAAGATCTCAAGCACTGCCAGGAGGGCAGAGAGGAAAAGTCCATATTGCCAAGTGGGCAATGAGTTGATATCATTGCGGGATCTGAGAGACTATTAGGAGGACAGTCGAGTAATTTCACATTGCCAGCTGGGCAATGAAATGAGGTCGCTGTGAGATCTCGAAGACTACCAGGAGGGCAGCGAAAGCATCTCAGATTGCCAGGTGGGCAGAGATGAGCATTTGATACTAACTGAAGGTCTCATGGACTTGGAGGTGAGTTAAATTTAGCAAGGGGTGATGATGAAGATGGGATCAGTTGATCTCATAATCTTCCAGGAGAGCAGTGAATAGATCCCATACTACCAGGCGGGAAGGGATGAGTCGATGAGTTGGAATCAGCTAGAAGAGCTGACAGAAAAGATGAGCTTAGGGGTGGATTTAGATCAGAAGATGCAGCTGATAGGAGAAGAAGATATGAGAAGTCTTCTGATGATTGGGGGGATCTAGGTATTCCTACCACTTGCCCAAGGAGAGGCATAAATCTGTGTTGCATACGCAACAACAACAGGAGGACAACTAGTTGAGACTGTCACAGAAGAATTGGAGCAGATATCTAAAGCTGCCCAAGCAAGAGAGGAAAATGTGCATTCTGAGGAATGGCTTAACATATTTAGCCAGGAAGATAAGGAAGATATAGTACTAAAGCTGACAGCAGAGGAAGCAGAAGAGGATGATGAACATTCTGAGGTATGGCTCAGTATTTTCAGCCAGGAGACTAAAAAGACTGAAACCTGGGAGTTTGCAACAGGAGAAGAAGAAGAAGCAGACATCATTTGCTTTTCTGATCTGTGGAAACAAATTGAAGCCCTAGAGAAGGGTAATAGTGCAAGCCATGCACATCCAATATGTGAGGTTGTAAGTATATAAAGAAGAAGGCATGGGAGATTTCAGTGATCTGCCCATGTGCCAAAAATTTTTGCAGCTGAGGAGACTACATGAGCAGAGCTAGCCACTGGAGCAGCTGGACGAGGTGATAGAAGACATAAGAAGGTTGATGTTAAGGTCATCAAGGACTTCCAGCGAGGAGAGGCTGAGCAGAAAGGAAGAAGTAGCAGCAGCAGCGCAAAATCAACAACAACAAGGAGATGGAGCAGATGAATAGCTCTAGAGGATGATTTGGGATCCAAGAGGATTGCCACAGCTGAGATGGGAAGCTCATGAGTAGGAGCTCATGAATTTTGTAGCTGAGGAGTATGATGCAGGAGCATCTCTCCACATCATCCAGCCAACCAACCAGCCATATCAAGCACGTGCATTCAAGGATGAAGAGAGTCGCAACCCTCATCTTTTATTATGTAATTGAATGCACATTTAATGTTTTAAGTTGTTGAGCTGAGAAACCGTGCCTTTGTGTAGGGTGTAGATAAGATAGGCCTTTAATGTTTTTAAGGCTTAGATCTAGATCCATATGCTGGACTAGACAGCCCATTCAATGTAATTGAATAGGGTAGGTAGATTGGAGGGAAGAGCTCTAAGAGATTCCTCATGTAAAAGAGAAATTGTATCTCTTTAGTAGTTATTGTGGTGGTTGAGATAGACTTAGAATCTATGAGTAGAGATCAGAAGAGAAGGAGATGAGACCTTGTTACAGGCCGTGCTCAAGAACACCTTGTAAATACAGGCATTTTCCATATTTAATACAAAGAGCAGTTTTTCTTGCATGATTATGTGTTAAATGAATGTCTGTGAGTGTTCTTCATATAATATGAATGTATGTTGTATATGTATGTTGTAGGTTTTCATTTGCAGGTGTGTATGATTTTAGGTGAAGGTATTTGAGGTTTCATGCCAGGAGGGCATGAAAGAGTATTGCAGTCTCTGAATACTAGTGCACTGAAGCACTTCTGAATTCTATGGGTTTAGACAAAGACATGCTGCGGCACAGAAACTGGAATCAACAACTCAGGGAGAAGACCTATGAGGTTGCTGAATACCTGAGGAGACATGTTCTTTAAGGGAAACCACAGTTGCAGATAGAAGCTCTGAGGAGTTCTGTGAAGCTCTGCGAGGTGGCCATCGAGCCAGTGCAAAGAGTGCACAAAGGAAGACTTTTGTTGAGAAGTTCACTAAAGAACCATAATCACTGAGGATTCTAAGAGCTCTACGAGGTGGGCATTGAGCAGGTGCATAGGTGCACAGGAGACGGGACTTTTGGATGTTCTGTGAGAAGATACTATGCCAGGAGGGCATTGAGACAGTGTGTAGATAGGCATAGGAGAAGAGAACTCTTTGAGTTCTGGAATTAAAGGAAGAGTCCACGGAGGGATATTCACGAGGTTGCTGAACACCCTGATAGGCTCAACAAGAGGCTGCTTGAGTAGATGAAGTGCCATTAAGGCCTCTGAATTCTCCATCTAAGGGAGAAAGGAAAAAAAATTGAGTTTCCTTGGAGGTTGAAGTTACAGGAAAAATTAGGATGGATAGCACCTTTGTGTGCATGTGAATACTCTACAGAGGGCAGGAGTTGAAGAATCCTTTGAGGATTCGAAGGAAAGGATAAGATCAGGAGGTGAGCACTTTTACACACAAAGTCATAACTGGAAGGAGTGTAGAAGCTACAGATCCCTTTGAACGAGTTCTGAGTACATAAAGCTCAGGAGGGACATCGTTTTCATACGCGCGATGAGGATCAAAATCGAGATTTCGCAGAGAAGAAAGAAGGCCAAGGTTGAGACCTTTAGAATACTTGGAATCCTTCCAAATCAGAGAAGGAAAGAGCCAAAGCTCTTAAAGAGCAATATCGGCCGTCGAATAAGCCGATAGATTCTGGACCATTAGATTTCCCACATCCAGAAGGTAGCACAGAAGGAGTGCGTAGGAAGAAGAGATCGTTAGCATTAGATCACACTTGGGATCCCCAACAGTCGTTGGATCGACAAGAATTTGCATGAGGGTTAAAACTTTTTGAATAGCCGAGGTGGAAATCCCGACGAGAGCAGTCAAATTGGGATATTGACACCGGTCAAATCGGGATATCGACAATCAGGATATCAGGGATATCTAGGATGAGAGTTTGGTCGCTCGACATTAGAGACCCTGAATCAATGAGATTTGATCTGAGTCATTCGATTGGGAGTGGATGAGTGTCACGAGATTTCCCACATCGGGGACTCTGCATCGGAGATTAGAAGAGGAGGTATTTCGACTTCACGAGTGGAGAAAACGCGAATGGTGGGAACTCCATGTTGTGGGCCTAGTTGACGTCTCATCGGAGAATCGGGACTCAGGATATCGGAGATCCTGTGGACAAGAAGTCCATGTTTTCGGAATTTGAATGTCTAAAATCATGAAGGAGGAGACCAAGAAATCTCCATATCGTCATTTTGCGTGTCAGAGAATCGGGGGTCTAGAGGACGGGAGTTCAGGTGCTTGAGTCATGAAACCCCGAAAGGAGATAAGGCTGCGGTCTTATGAAGACTAGTCATAGGGACTAGGGCATAGCCAGGAGGGGCTAAAGAAGAAAGGAGCACATCGGAAAATCAGAGTTCGGGATTTTGAGAGAACAAGGAAATCTTTGGCATCGGGAATTATAAAGTCCCGAGACCCGAAACTGAGTCAGGAAAGATCACGGTTGGGTGCAGAAAACCGTGTAGCAAAAGGCAGGACCTGTGGAACAGGTTTATATCATAGGTTCCAGAAGGGAAGCAAAAGTGAGTCGTTCGATCCTATGGGCGGGCATTGGGAAGCGCCTGTCATCATTTTAAAGAGTGACCTTGACTTGCTAGGGGGACCACCAACGGTTTGGTAACTCTCTATTTGTTGTTCATGCATTTTATGATTTATTTGTCTCTTTATTTCCTCTACATGCATTATCAGTTTATTAATGAGTTTGTTGTTGTAGTTTAAATTGTTTTGATTCCCTTTTGTAGTTTATTAATTGTTTTGTAGTTTATAGAATGTGTTAGAATGCATTAATCTTGTAGATTAGAGATGAAGTTGCAAATTTATCTACGAACCATGTCTGCAGGTAGATATTAGATTACATTTTATTCATTCTTTTGAAATTTGGTTTAAAATAAGAATTAAAATAGAGTAGAACAAAGTTTTAGTTTATGTTTTCTTTAACCAAGGCCTCGGTGGATGGATGGGGTTAGTTTTAGGTTTTATTGCCTATTCAATTGTTAATTAGAATTTTCTTTATTAGTTGTTGATTAATTTATTCATTAGTTTACTCTGTCATGCTTTAATTTATGTTTTAAGCTTTTTCCTTATTACATTTTGAATTGTTAAGATAAAGCTAGTTTATTTTATGTTATGTAATTTATTGCTTAGATTTAGATTGCAATTTCAAGTTGTAGTTAATGACTAAATTTAGTATAGTATAAGTTTGCTTATATTAGTATAGAATGCATTTGAATTTCATAGATTAGAAAACAGTTTCTTGTTTTCATAGAAGAGATAGTTTCTTTCTTTCATAGCTTAGAAAATAGTTTTATTGCTTCTATAGGATAGATAGACTTTGCTTTGATAGATTAGATAGTAGTTTGTTTATCATAGATTAAGAATTAGTTGTCAATATTTCTTGCTTTCAATAGAACATATTTACTTTCATGCATTGCATTGAGCATTTAGATTTCCTTTCATGCATTAGAAATAGTTTTTCATTAGGCATTTAGTTCACTTGCCTCTTAGGATAGATAGTTGTTGAATGAGAAGTTTTAGTTGTAGTAGTTAGTTTCCTTTGCTTACTTGTCTTTTGCTTTAATAGGTTAGATAGGTGCTTTTTCTTACTTGCTTATTTATTTTCTTTCATAGGGTAGTTTCTCATTGAATGTAGGTTGGCAAGTTAAATAAGTTTTCTTTTGTCATTTTCTTATTATGCTTAGTAGTTTACTTTTGCTTATTGTTAAACTAGTTTGTTTTACATAGGGTTTTACTTTCTTTCTTAGGAACTATCCATCGATCCTTGGCCCAAAAGTAGTTAGGTTACCTAGTTTCAAGTTGCTTAGTCGGGTTTGCTAATTAGATAGGTTTACTTGAGTAGATTAGTCTTATATAGTTTCCTTCATTAGTTAGACTATACTCCTACCAACCCTTCTACCTTTGGCATATATTTTTCTACAACTCTAAGTTTACTTACCCCAGGTTGGAAATTTAATTGAGAGTTTTTAGTGTGTTTTTAGTGCATATATAACACCCATCATTTTTGGCACCGTTGTCGGGGAGTTGTCTTAAGGTAAGAAGTAGTTAGGAAATAGATCATTCCTAGACCTTAGCATTAGATTGGTGGTGGGGGAACTTTAAGACGAGAGGTAAGAACCTGGACATCTGCTATAGTAGGTTCTCCCAAACCCAATTGTAGTTTTTCCTTTTTTTTTTTGCTTACTTTCATGAATAGGCCTAGAGACCCAAATGGTAGATACATTAAATCTAAATCAGACCTTACAACCAAGGTTCCTTTCGACCTTTCTGGGGGAAGGAACATTCAACTCATAAGCTCCGCAGACCAATACCAAAAAACATGAGCTAGCTCAACCCAAAGAGCTAAAGAATTCTTTACAAGAGACTAAAACAGGGAGTACTATGGAACAAAAAATGAAGCACCAGTAGTATTGGGATAGGAGGCAAGACCACTCAAGCCTTCCATAGAACCAAACAATACAATCGTTTCTTTTACACCACCATCAGAAGATCCTAACTTTTTGGACATCATCTTTGTCTGAACCAAGTTTTATCAAATGGCAATATGAACTCAGAAGAAACCATTAGCTCGAGGGAACTTTCTCAAATCCTAGCAGTAGCTGGGATTTCTTCTTTTCAGGAAGAACATATTTTGGTAGCAGCCAAGAACTTGTCCACCTCTTTGGAAATATTAGAAGAGTCAAATTCCTATGATCTACAAAATGATTTTCCTTGCCAAACTACGAAGGAAGATGAAAAATTATGGACTACATCCAATGGAGAGAAATCATTAAGACCTAAGATTGAGGAGTTCTCAACATCCATATCAACAGATCCTTTATGTACTTCAGAAATCAATCATCGAGAAGAAGAGGATCTGCATAGCATGATGAAGGAGAGCATAGAAATTATTGTTGATGAACATCAAGATTACATTGAAATTTGCTTTCAAGAGGTCATCAGGCCACAATACTATTCTCTTCTTCAACACCTTATGATGCCAAAACAAGTAAGTTGGTTGGTTCTTCATATCCAATTAATCACTGTGGTAACTTTTTCATATATGGATATGAGTATGTTTCTTATCTTGCTCTGCACATGGTTACATTGGAAGAGTTCTTACACTTGAATAAAGATTTTCCATTTCTTTTTAGGTAGGGTAGGATAGTAAATAAAAGCTACATGTTGTTAGTTTAGGTTAGAAGTCTAATGCAACCTCATTTTACATTTTGTTTTAATAAAACAACTATGAGATACATGTTCCTATGACTTGATCTCATTAATCTCATTATTTTATTATATTTTAGAGTGTGGTTTTTACAAATGGTTTTAGAGGTATTTATCTCACCAGGAGTAGATAGTTCAAGGAAATATAAAAGAAGGATTTTTCTTCAAAACATTGTTACACTTGAACCCTGTTGTCTGCTAAGCATCAAATGAATAATGAGTTGTTGTAATTAGCAATGTTTTTGTAAAGACTTTCATCTTCTTGCTCTTAAGTCATTCCAAAGAAGTTTCTCTTGAAACTCTTCACCACTGTATAAGGAAGTGACACCGTAACCATCAAGCTTAGAGGTCTCTCATACAATTTTCCCAAGAAATTTGAGTAAGTGAGTAAAGTATCTTTATTAAAGAGTAAGAAGGAGGTCTAATTAGAGGTTAGTCATGGAAACATCACAATAAATTACAAAAGAAGAAAGTGATTTGAGCCTAGAGATACCTTTCTGTTCTTTCTCAATGGTACCATCCACTACACACTAAATAGATTGATTATATCATATCTTTATATAGGCCACGTCTACTTAAGTACCCCTTACATCATGACAATTACTAAGGAATATAACAGAAATTCATCCTCTAACATAAATACCATCCTAATTGAAAAAAGAAAGAAAAAGTTGTTTTCAGAGTTGTCCCCCCATTCTCTTGCATAAAGAAATCTTATATTAAAATCTTAAAAGATGGAGGGCTAGTCTTTGAGGGTGTAAGAGGCTAACCCGCCGAGATATTGAACAGGTTTGCTGGCAGCGGGTACTGGCCTGTGGTATGACTAGGTAAACCCATCGGACTACTGAGCAGGCTTGCTGGTACCGGGGCATTCTACCTAGCGAGGATGGTAATCTGACAAAAAATAAATAATAAATTTAAACTTGTCCTGATGTACGGAATTACTTGTAGACAAAGCTAACATGAAGTATGTATGGTTAAGCTAAGGTTAATGAATTCCATAAACTTGCCATTGGGAACTAACTTTGAGACTATCTTGAAACTCTCTTTCCTACCTCTTCTTATCTATATATAGGATCTCTTATCCTATAGGTGGAGCCATCTTCTAACCATATCGTCAGAACAATCTGTGAAATTTATCTTTACACTTTACAAATTATAAATCTTTGGCTATCGGGAGAACTGGATGGTTTCCTATAATTTTTATTGTGAGGTATCATGATACTTAGGTGTGGGGGAGGGGTTCATGAGTTGACAAATGATAACATTGCCTAGAAGAAATAAATCTTTGTAAAAAATCATGTATTGTTTTCATGATATAGTTTATTACAGTAGCAGTCATTTTATTTTAAAGTGATAAACTCATGTGTGCTATAAATTGTTGTATATGTCCTTAACAGACCACTCTGTTGGTTTATTTTTATTATAGGTTGTTCATTGTAGGTTTGACATTACATATGCAAGTGGATTGAGTGAGAATGGTGGAAAAATAAACAACAATGGAACACTCTTAGCCTACCTCAACTCCTATTAACTATGTTCATGGCCTCTGAGGAATCATTGCGTCAACCACAAAGCTCCCAAGATTTGGAGACCATTGATTTAAACACCACCAGTTGCCAAGAGAAAGCTATAACTGATTTTTCAAAACTGAATTTCAGAACATCTCTGGAGCTAAGGGATACTCCAAGGAGTGGATAAAATAGAAGCTAATCAACCCTCTCATAGTCGCCATCAGATTGATTACATGTGAAGGTAGATATTCCTTCTTTAGAGCCTGCCAATTTTGATTATTAGCTCACTTTCAATTCAATAAGCCATTGTAACTTTCCCTTTTACTTCTTGAAGAGTCTAGAGAAGACGTCTTCCCAAGTGAGGAAGGATGTAACCAATCCCCATAACAACCTATCTCACCAATGACCATGGCCTTATCAAACTACTTGTCTTAGCCAAGTTGGAAAAATAGGAGAAAACATGGGATGAGTTCATTTACCAATTTGCAAACCCTCATCTTACAATCAAGACTATCAAGAAGGCTCTTGATCTAGGGATTGTTACTCCACCCAAACCCTCATGCTCAAGCTATTCCTTTATTGGACCAAAAGTCCAAAAAACTTGTTGATACCCCTGCAGACTCATCGTGCAAAAGACAAAGAAGCCTATTTTTAATTCATGGCATGAGGATCTGCCATATATTTGGTCTGAAAGGATTTTTCTTGAGCTAAAAATGATAAGAATTTCCCATTTGTATAGCAAACCCATGAGAAGAGGGAGTAGGATTTCTATCAAAATTATGTCATACTGTATTTTTACAATGTCTTGGGATATTATATCAACAGTTGTTTGTATTGGTATGCTAAAATTATATACTGCTGACATCATTATGTGTGTTATAAGCTTGATGTGCATTTTTTATACTTAACTACTCTTTGTGACAAATACAGAGCAATAAAAATTGCTAAATACTTATTTCCATCTGTATTACAAGCTTATGAAAAGAGGAACAATTGTTTGAATTGTTACAGATCTATGAAAGGAAATAAAAATTATCCTAATTCACCATGCCTACTTGTACAAACCAAGACTTTTGTTAGTATTTGTCAGTCTGTCAGTCACCTGTGATCAAGTTTTATCTTTCATGTGATTGATAGGTTTATTAGGTCAAATTGTTATATTTTCAAAATAAACTTATCAAATACAATTTGACATATCTTGGTTCTAAAATTTTCATTGGTGTGCCTAGGTGTCCTTACTACTCCCTCCACTCATCCAAAGTCATAAATTTTCATCATGGTCATGTCATCATTCCTTGTCATCAATTTTCAAATGACTGTCTTGGTCAAAGATTTATTTAAAAATTGGTTTCTGAATTAAGGAGGATGAATTTGAAAAACGTGAAAGCGGTTTTTGTCAATAATAGACCAAGAAACAAAAACATCCCTCAGTTTATGCACAGGTGTTATCATTTGAGATAAATTACCCAAATACAGTATTTATAGGAGGGTTTTCTGAACATTTGGATAGTTTGACTTCAAGTCAGTTTTTCAGAGGGTTGGTGATCCAGGTGGATATTGGTGGCCACCCACCTATTCCACTTGGACCCCCACCATTACTTCTTTCATTTTTTTAGTTTTTGCACAGTTTACTATTTTTAGCAGTTTTTCAGGTCCTGAACTTCTGGAGCCATTTTGAGGGCCTAAACAATGTTTTTTGGGGTATGTTGCTATTGCAAAATTTTGTAGTCCTCGAATAGATCTTTCCAATGGGCTATCATACGCCTAAAATGGAGATCGTATGCAAAAGTTACGACCCTGAGAAGTTGATGTGCCAACTTACCCAAATGGGGCCCACATGACTTTTGGCGCTTCATCT
The DNA here is from genome assembly GCA_000966675.3 of Picea glauca. Classification (NCBI taxonomy): domain Eukaryota; kingdom Viridiplantae; phylum Streptophyta; class Pinopsida; order Pinales; family Pinaceae; genus Picea; species Picea glauca. Next base: position 50,012 of record JZKD02S0456237.1, on the reverse strand, counting down.
CTCAGGGTTAGGTTTTTGGATGTCTAGGAATTTTGGCATTCTCGTTTATTGTAAAAGGGCCTTTAGAGCCTCATTGTAATGATCTTCTCACAGATGTGAGTAGCGGCCACATCTCTTCTCAGAGATAAGCTACCAGTGCCCTAGCTAGTTTATTTTCATTCTGTTTGTAAGCATATTTCAGTCATTTGTTATTAATAGAATGAAGTCTTATTTACGCTACATCTCTATGTTTATGTGTATTTATATACTTCATTATGTTCCTACATAAATCCAGATCAGTGGTATCAGAGCGGTCTGCTCATTCTTGATACTTCTTTGCATGTCCCCAACGAGATCGGGGTATAAGGAGTTGGGGCTCGATCTGGTTGAACCTTTGCAAGATCAGCCTCGCAAACCCCGACGACTGCCCATGGGGGAAGAAAAGAAAGATGAGGGAGAAGGAGATCCTATCAAAATGTTGCTCAAGGAGGCCCTCGAGACACAAAGGAATGTGATGATGGACAACTTTGCCCAGATTCTTCAACGGATTCTGACTGGCGGTGCATCGATATCCAGCAGCCACTCTGGAGGTGCCACTCCTTTTAAGGTACAAGTAAACTTTAAAATTCCCATATTTGATGGCCAAATAGATGAAGATGCCGTAGATAGATGGTTGAATCTGTTAGAAGGATATTTCTCGGTTCATGACTTTTCCGACCAAGAAAATATTATTTTCGCACTCCTCAAAGTCGCCCCCCATGTCAAGGACTGGTGGGAAACCTACTAGGAACAAGAGGGTGAGGGAGAACCATATTTGTTCTCAGCCACACCCACTTGGAATTCTTTCTGAGATGCCATCAAGGAATAATATTATCCCGTGGGGAGATATGAGGACAAATACATACAATGGACTACGTTGTGGCAGCAAAGGGACCAAGATGTGCATGAGATGATGAATCTGTTTCATACCCTATGCACAAAGTTGGGTATCAAAGATTTAGAGAAACATTTGGTGTTAAAGTACCGTAGTTGTCTGCACAGATACATTTAGGAGGAAATGGAGTTCCTCGACATCTCCTCACTTGGTGTGGCATACCAATATGCTGCCAAGATTGAGCAGAAGTTCAAACAAAAGAAGCAAGACTTTGGGTCTGCAAATCAGAAGCGCGGGAAAGGTACTCCCAAACGACAAAACAAAGGACCAAGCCAAGGCAGGGCAGCCCAAGACAACTCACCAAATCCACAAGCAAAGAACAACACCACGAAGCCAAAAAAGGACACGGGGAAGTGGTGTGAGTTCCATAAGAGCTCCACTCACAACACAAGTGAGTGTCGGTCCAAGCAGTCACTAGTAGCCGAGTTGAAGGCTTCTGAATCGGATGCATGCTCCGACTCTGAATCAGAACCTGATAAGGGGAATGATAGGGGGAAGCAGATTATCGATGCGAGCCCAACGCCACTGTTTTCACCACAAATATCTAGAAGGAGGAACCAGAAGATCCAGAGGAGGTAGAGCGTCTCTTCCATTCCAAGATGTGGGTAAAGGGTTCCCCATTGTAGTTCATTGTCAACAGCGGGAGACAGAAGAACCTCATCTCGATAGAGGTCATGAAGTAGTTGGGCTTGCCAACCATAGAACAGCCACAACCATACACCATTGGGTGGTTGCACCAAGGACGAGACCTCTGCGTCAGTCGATAATGTCACCTTCCCTACAACATCAAGCCCTTCACGGATGAGGTATTATGTGACATTGCTCCTCTTGATGTTTCTGATGTATTATTAGGCCAACCATACTTTTGGAAGCGACATGCTATGTATGAGTCCAGGCCTCGTGCTATTATTATCACTTTGGGCAATAAGATGTACAGGATACCGGAGATAGCACCGCCTACCACCATCTCTTTGGTTACCGCAAAACAATGCAGTAAGCTCATTTCCAAAACCAGGAAATTTGTTTTCCTGATGATTCACCCTCAAGGAAAGTGGAAGACTATGGCCATGACCTCCAGACAAGGCCCCACTGCACGAAAAAAACAGATGCATAAGGTCATGGAGGAGTATGAGGACATATTCACCTCCCCCGTAGGGGTGCCTCTACACTGCCAGGTCAAGAACCCCATCGATCTGACCCCAGGTGCACTGCTTCCCAATGGACCCATCTACCAGTGCTCTGTCCTAGAGAATGACGAAATCAAGAGGCAGATTCAGGATCTGTTGTAGAAAGGTCACATCCGGTCGAGTTCATCGCCCTGTGGGAACCCGATCGTATTGGTGCAGAAAAAGGATGGGACTCGGAGACTCTGCATTGACTATCGGGCACTGAACAAGATCACTATTTAGAATAGGTACCTGATCCCACAGATTGATGACCTTCTGGACCAACTCAAGGGGGAAAAATATTTGAGAAATATCGACTTGAAGTCTGGGTATCACCAGGTACCAATCGAACCCTCTAATGTGTGGAAGACTGCATTCAAATCCAAGGAGGGCCTTTTTGAATGGTTGGTCATGCCTTTTGGGTTGATGAATGCCCCTGCAACCTTCATGAGGCTAATGGACGACATCCTGCGACCATTCACCAACTCATTTGTAGTGGTTTACTTGGATGACATTCTAATCTTCAGCCAGACTTGGGAAGAGCACCTCCACCATATTCGACAGGTCCTCCAAACACTGTGGCAACACAAGTTGTGTGCCAATTTGGAGAAATGCACTTTTGGCATAACCCAAGTTCAGTATCTAGGATAAATTATTGATGAGCGGGGGGTGCATGTGGATCTAGTAAAGATCCAATTCATTCAGGATTGGCCAGCCCCAACCACCCTAATAGAGCTCCGCAGCTTTTTAAGTCTTGCCAATTTCTACCGCAGGTTTGTGTTGGGATTCTCTCATATCACTTGGCCCTTGAGTCAAGTCACCAACGGAGGAGATAAATAAAAATTATTTTGGTCTGAATCTCAACAGAAGGCGTTTGGGGAGTTGAAACATCGCCTCTTCTCTGCACCAGTGCTCACATTACCAGACTTGCAACAACCATTTGAGAT
>JZKD02S0456237.1:27669-38756 GCA_000966675.3 Picea glauca | reverse complement strand
CATCTTCATTGTAGCAGGTTTCTCTATTTTATGAATAAAGAAGAATTGAGATGTTTTGGCTTGTCTATCTTATTGCATATGGTTGAGGTATGTTCCATGGTTATCTGTTTCTGTTCTTTGCTGCATACACACATATAAAAACATCTAAAATGTAGATCAACAAAGTGTTTGGCAAAATACCACAACCATAAAAAGGTTTTAAAAAGACACCAAAACAATGATGATCCTTGCATAATGGCTTGGGATCATTACAGAGCATGCTGCACTTCTGCAAGTTTTGAGTAACCAACTTCAAGTTGGGATTATGAGCCCATGAGAAAGTAATTTTGAAACATGTATGAGGTTTGTGTTAATAACATACCCAAACACAATAAACTCTCTCATTTTTTGAATATACTTTATTTTCTACGATATATTCTATCATCTTAGAGACCTATACTCTCGGAAAATAAAACACTCAGTTTTTCCTGTTTTAGTCATATTTTCATTTCATGTTTTCCTAACAAAGAAAAGTGAAGTTTTGAAATCCAAGAGAGGTTTTTATCAATAAAATATTAAAAAACAATAACCTCTCTCAGTTTCTAAATATACTTTATGGTTTTGGATATATTCAATTCTCTTAGAGGCCTAGTTTTTTGGGAAATAAAACACTATGTTTTTCCTGTTTTAGTCATGCTTTCTTGGCATGTTTTCCTAACAACTAAAAGTGAATTTTTGAAAACAAAGAGAGGTTTTTGTCAAGGAAATATTAAAAAATAAAAACCTCTCTCAGTTTTTACACAGGTTTTACTGTATTGTATTTATAGGTGTCACTTTGATACCTTTTTTTCACAAGTTCGCCAGGCCAGAATTGTTGCGCTTATGGGAAGTCACTTTTGGAACTAATTTTGCAGAGGTAAAATTGTTGTTTTTCATGTTTTAAAGGATCAAGGGTATAATATACATCTCAATGCTTCCTCACATGTCATCATCATCCTCCAAAAACGCCAAACTCTCCAATTTAAACTTAGAGAGCATGAAACATTGAGTTGTCATTTACGCCATGATAACGTTGTCCTACAAGCCAAGATAAATTATCTATAGCATTAGGTTGATGATATTACTTCCACCAATAATAGTCTCTAGATGCAATTAAAACACCAAAAAAATCCTAAGTCAAAATCCCCCGAGAAAGAGGGAGAAGCCTCTAAAGCTAATCCACCCCCTCCTTTGCAAGTTAGTCATAAAGGGCAATTTCTTTTTGCTTGCAATGGGACCTAGAAAATCTTAGGTGTGGGGGTAATGTTGGGCCCGAGATATCATCACTTTTTTAATGGTTATTATACACTTTTTCCACATGTACATATGTGTTTTTCATATTTTAAAGGAGCTTTTTGAAGAATTTCATGATAAAATGGTATGATTGGCACAAGGTATGTATAATTCATGTTTAATGATTGTATCAAGTATAATTCATCATGTTTTATGATTTGCAAGAGCTAATTCACGTTTTTATGGTGTAACAGGGAAAAAACGCACTACGTTTCTAGTTCTTTCACTTGATCCGGCACTCCTTCCAGTACTCGTTCCAAGACTTAATCCGATACTCTGACCAACACCTGTTCCTACAAAAAAATGTAGGGTGACTTGGTAGTTATGGTATTGGCGGCCAGAGATCGGAAAATCGGGCATGCAGGTTTTGTTCATAATTGTCCCCTCTAGCTACTAAGCTCTAGACAACTCAGTTTCAGTTCTTCAAAGAGGGCGATTATTGGCTCTCTCTGTTTCGGCAGTTAGGGCACCATTAATGAAATTCACCAATTTTAGAAGTGGTTCGAACCTCTTGTGGTCGACCACTTCACATGTAAACATTATAAATACCACTAGGATGATTAGAAGATTGTTAACCAATTAGAAGAGCCAATGTATTAGAGACAAATTCGTTTTTTCTCTGTTTTGAGTTTTTACATTGCCAGATTATGCACAACTGCATTTTTGGGTTTTTATGGTGAATTCGACCTACTGAGTTCGTGGTGTGCTTTTAGAGAGTGACCACGACTTGATGGGGGGGCCACCAACAGGTTGGTAATTCTCTGTGTGTTGTTCATGCATTTTATGATTTATTTGTCTCTTTATTTCTTGTACATGCATTATGAGATTATTAATTAGTTTGTTGTTGTAGTTTAAATTGTTTTGATTCCTGTTTGCAGGTTTGAATGACAGAATGTGTTAGAATTCATTAATCTCGTATATTAGAGATGAATTTGAAAATTCATCTACTAACCCCGTGTGCAAGTAGATATTAGATTACATTTTATTCATGCTTTTGAAATTTGATTTAAAATAAGAATTAAAAAAGAGTAGAACAAAGTTTTAGTTTATGTTTTCTTTAACCAAGGCTTCGGTGGATGGATAGGGTTAGTTTCAGGTTTTATTGCCTATTCAATTGTTAATTAGATTTTTCTTAATTAGTTGTTGATTAATTTATTCATTAGTTTACTTTGTCATGCTTTAATTTCTGTTTTAAGCATTTTCCTTATTACATTTTGAATTGTTAAAATAGTGCTAGTTTAGTTTATGTTATGTAATTTATTTCTTAGATTTAGATTGCAATTTCAAGTTGTAGTTAATGACACAATTTAGTATAGTATAAGTTTGCTTATATTAGTATAGAATGCATTTGAATTTCATAAATTAGAAAACAATTTCTTGTTTTCATAGAAGAGATAGTTTATTTCTTTCATAGCTTAGAAAATAGTTTTATTGTCGTTGTAGGATAGATAGACTTTTCTTTGATAGATTAGATAGTAGTTTGCTTATCATAGATTAAGAATTAGTTGTTAATATTTATTGCTTTCAATAGAATAGACTTACTTTCATGCATTGCATTGAGCATTTAGATTTCCTTTCATGCATTAGAAATAGTTTTTCATTAGGCATTTTGTTCACTTGCCTCTTAGGCTAGATAGTTGCTCAATGAGAAGTTTTACTTGCAGTAGTTAGTTGCCTTTGCTTACTTGTATTTTCCTTTAATAGGTTAGATATGTGCTTTTGCTTGCTTTCTTATTTATTTTCTTTCATAGGGTAGTTTCTCATTGAATGTAGTTTGGAAAGTTAAAGAAGTTTGCTTTTGTCATTTTCTTATTATGCTTAGTAGTTTGCTTTTGCTTATTGTTAAACTAGTTTTCTTTACATAGAGTTTTACTTGCTTTCTTAGGAACTATCCATCGATCCTTGGCCCAAAAGTACTTAGGTTACCTATTTTCAAGTTGCTTAGTCGAGTTTCCTAATTAGATAGGTTTTCTTGAGTAGATTAGCCTTAGATAGATGCTTTCATTAGTTAGACTATACTCCTACCAGCCCTTCTACCTTTGGCATATATTTTGCTACAACTCTAAGTTTACTTACCCCAGGTTGACAATTGAATTGAGGGTTTTTAGTGTGTTTTTAGTGCATATATAACACCCATCAAGTATTGTGAAGATGTATAAATATTTATGGATCTGATGAAGTCCTTTGGCAACCTGTCGGGCCTTGTACCTCTTGAGCCTGTGGGCCCATATGCAGATGAAAATATTCCTTTCTGGTGGAAGTGGAACCAGATGCAAAGTCTGATTCTTTAGGAGTGAGTCATACTCCTTATGCATAGCTTCTTGGCATAATGTATTTCCCACAACCCTATTGTAGGTTTGTGGATCAATAGATTGAACCATATAGCAATGCATGGGCATCACAGATTCTAAAGCTGAAATTACATGAGAAGGATCCTCATGTTGAGATCCAGTCATCCTTGAATCCAATGGATTCCCTACAAGGTTTCTTGCTTCTTGAAGTGTGGTATGTGCCTTCTTGGGCATCTGTTGAAGCTTCAATGTTGGCTTCTTATATGGCTGTACTACCTACTTATTTCCATGTACATAATCTAAGTGTATGGAATCATCTCTGATGTCTTAAACTAATGGAAGACCAAGAGTATATGCATGTTGAACTGGAGCTGCATGAAAAGTACTCTCCTTCTATGTAAGTATAATAGAGGAGTCATTGTCAGAAAACTTAGTGAATTTATACAACCTTGACCTGTGATCCACCTCACCAATTGCAATAATGGAATTTTCATGCATGTCAATTACTGAAAATGAATCTAATGTAAATTCAACCTTTTTACCTTTCTGAATGATCTGATAAACTGAGAGAAGATTCATAGAAAGATTTGGAACATGTAAAACATTCTCAAAACTGCCATTGTGGAGTTCCACTCTCCCTTCTCCTTCTACTTCTACTAGAGTATCATCCCTCATGAGAATAGGGGGTCTTGAGCATGGACTCAAAGAAGAGAAAACTTCCTCTTTTGTTTCCATATGATGGGATGCACCAGAATCTATAATCTATGAATCAAATGAGGAATTAATTGCAACCAGAGCATGATGATTACCTTTCTTAGGTGCATGGTCTTCTTCCTTCTTCTTCTTGGCTCCTTTAGGAATGAAGTCTCCAAGGTTGTTCTGCTGAAGTACCTATGCCATAAGATCAATTTGTTTCTTCATGCATGTGGATTCTTCATGATTCATTTTATTTCAGTAAGTGCACTTCTTTCCCTTCTTCTTCTTCTTCTTGGAATCTAAAGAGTCTTTGGAATCTGAAGAATCATTAAAGGGTTTGGAATATCCCTCCTTCTCGTTCTGTTTTGATGACCATTTTCCATCATGCATGGTGAGTGCATATGATTTGAGATATTTCATGAGGCCCATATGTATGAGTTTTGTCTATTCTTGTGTAAGAGACTCAATGAACTAAGCCAACATAGGCATTTTCCAATTTTCTCCAAAAAGACATCTTCCAAGATGGAAATTGGAGACATATACAACGTATTCTGGTCCTATATTGGCCAAGATTGTTAGAATAAGTTGTTTCTTGTGTAGACTTATCAATACCACATTCACCCAAGCTCAATAGAAAAGATTAAAATTTAGTAAAATAATCTTGTATATTATCAAAACTTTTAGGGTCTAAGGTATTCAACTCTACCTCAAGCATATGACCTCACATCTCATCCTGCTTTCCAAAGAGTCATTCCAAGGTGGTCCAGATCTCATTTGGAGTCTTGCATGCAACAACATGAAACCATAAATCAGTGGAGATTAACTCAGGAAGTAGTTGCATGACCTCATCCTTACTGTTCACCCATATCATCTTCTCAATCGTTGATGTAGGTTTTGTTTTTGTCGCCATCGTCAAATTATACAATCCTTTCCTTTGAGTTGGAATTCTACCTTGGGCTTCCAATCAAAATAATTGTATGGTGTGAGGATTACCACCAAGTTTGATTGTATAAAATTTGTCCTATCCATATCTCCCACTGTTTCTAAGAACCCCTAAAAATTTACTCTCAATCTGCAAGTGAAAAATTAAGAAATCATGACAGAAAGGGCACTTTAAGTGAAAATTCGTATCAGTTTCAGGAGATGATCTTGCAACTTACTTTATGAGAAAATGGTGAATAATCTCACCAAACGGTTGAAAACCCACTTCCAAAGTGGGGCGATTTACTTTTGTGATGAGTTGTTTCCTCCAAAACGTAATATTTTGGGAGAAATGAATGTAGAAATGTACGACCACGAATTCATATCAATTTCAGGAGGCTATCTTGCGGCTTAATTTCTAAGCAAACGGTGAGGAATCTCGCCAAATGGTTGAAAACCCACTTCCAAAATGGGTTGTTTTACTCTTTGCACTAGATGTTTCCTCCAAAATGTAATATTTTGGGAGGAATAAATGATGAAAGGTATGACCAAGGATTCAGCTTGCCGAAACCGCAAGTTTCCTTATTCTTTGTTTTGTTTGGCTTGCTCCAAGTAGCATAGCTTTTATACCATGCTAATGTTTCTTGGAAACTTGCACAGGATATCTAGCTAAAGAAATTACAAACAAAGCTTATCAATAAAGGAAGAGAGATTCAATATGAAAGAATGATAAAATATATTCACACTACTCCAATGAGTTGATGATTGATACCTAGATCATGATCAATATGATACAATGAATGAGTGGAATACACTCATATATAGGGAAACAATTACATAATTAAGAAAAGAAATGGACTAGTTATCTTTCCTTATGACGCAGGACCTATCGGCCCTTGGGACCGATATCCGCTCACAGGATCGTTCTATACACCCTTGAGCCGGATCGACTCTTTTAATTCCCACTGGAATCTACAAAATTATCGATCCACGGGTCCTTCTTGGCAACTCGCAATTTCGCGAGTTCGCGAGTTGAGACTTCGACTCTTCCTTCTCCAAATCCACGATACCTGAGATTGCAAAATACGTTTAGCCCTTTCTCTTGTCAGCGCCCTCCTTACGTGACCACCGACTAGGCTAACTACTAGAGCCTTTTTCTACTCGCGACTTCGCGAGTCGAAGACTCGAACTCTTATTTCCTTATCTCCTGATTTCCTGAGATGCGAGAGGTCAACAGGGTGTTGACTCCTCCAAATGTGGGACGTGTGTCCGTCAATCCACTTCTCAGGCCCACTTTATGGTTTTTCCATGTGCCTCTTATGTGAAACCTCAACACTTTGTGACCTCGCTTCTCGCGACTTCAAGCACCCAAAGTTTGGACTCTCACCCAGTGAACCTTCGAGATCGCAAGATCCTTTGATCTCTGCCACCTGTCCTCCTCAAATGGATAGCTTAGATTTCTTTGCGACCTCGCTTCTCGCGACTTAAAGCACCCAAGTTTTGGGCTCTTACCTGGCGAACCTCTAAGTTCACGAGATCGTCTGATCTCTTCCACCTGTCCTCCTCCAACAGATTCTTAGATTATTTTGCAACTTTGCTTCTCACGACTTCAAGCATCCGAGTGTTTGGTTCTCACCCTGTAAACCTCCAAGTTCCCAATATTCTCTGATCTCTACCACCTTTCCTCCTCCAACGGACAACTTAGATTACTTCTCCACCTCGGGACTTCACCTTTCGCAATTTTGCGAGTCTTATTACAAAAATTTCGACCCTTCACCTCCCAAAATCTCGAGATGCAATTTCGCGGGTGATCGAACAACCCTCGTTGGTTCTGATCCTACGGTATGATTTTCCTGACCTTGCACTGGATGAATGCTGTCATAACTCCCCTACTCCTCTGTGATATCTGACGACTTTCGGGACTTCGTGAATCCTCCACGGAGGATTCTAACCGTCAAATTCCTCCTTGACAATTTTGGTGAAACGAGTATGGTATCTTCACGAAAACTTGTCCACTAGTGAACTAAAGTTGTTGCGTCTCCCTTCCAACATTCAAGACACAAATTCCTTTGAACTTCTCCACAACTCAAGTCTTCAAGATGACTCCTGCATGAACTCTTTGCGGCAACTTTCCAATACTTCCAAGTATTGAATTCTTCGACTTCGTGCACTCCTTGCGACAAAAGTCTTTCACAATTTCTCTCAGTTTGCAAACCTTGAGACTTCACTCAACTTGTGCACTCCTTGCATGGCTTATGTGCTTAATTTGTACTTCATTGAGAATGAGAATAACATTATCTCTTCCCAGCTTCAGAAATGAACTCTGACTTCTATAGACGCACACCTTGTGGACAATTTCACTGCACTCCTTGCAGGAAAACTCTTACTCAGACATACAAACAATTGAAACTCATTCTCCACTCTCCCTCTCTTCAGATTTCAAACATTAAATATGAAATCATACATTTTTGCATAAAAGTAAATGCATAACAGATAATAAACATCCATGAGCAATACATTCATAATGCATACATAGAGAACGAATACGACACCATGAATTTGAATCAAAACTCTTTTTATTAATTCAAATCTCTATACATGGGTGTTTTCAACTACAACGCTCTGCTCTCTTCTCTATGCTCTATCTTTCTCTCTGTTACAATGATACAAGTGAGGGTGTCTATATCTGTTTTCCCTCTTCGCTCCTAAAACTATCTAATCTGGGAATATTACTTAAATGACTTAACCTAATATAGACGAGAGTAGGGCGCTCAAGGTCTGTTTACAATATGGAAGTATGCCCTCCCTTAATTTTTATGTTTAAGTTTGGCGCATCTAACTTCAAAAAGATTCAAACAATTTTATCATGTGCCAAAATGCGGTTGTGCCTGCCCCATGCTTTCTTAATGTTGGTGATGCTCCTGCATCATACTCCCTTGCTCTAAAATTGTCATGGGCTTCTGTCCATGAGCTCTTGCCCAGTCTGTCCATGCTATTGAATCTCTACTTCATTCTCCCAGCTGGCATCTTCAACTGGATGTCCCTTCCACTTGACCAAGTATTCAAAGTATTCCTTTCTCCTGGTCTTCTTGCTGATTCTTTTGTCTAGTATGCTTTCCATCTGTGGTTTCTCTGCAACTGGTATATGTTTAGTCCATTGAACTTCTGGTTGTTCATCACTTGTTCCTTCTTCAAATTTGTATGGGTACAAATATGAGACATTGAATATCAAAGAAATTTCGATCCCATCGGGTAATTCAATCTCATAAGAATTTTCCCCAAATTTCTTCAAGACCTTACATGGTACGATCTTCTTCATTTTCAGTTTGTTATATGTCCCCTTCGAGAATATTTCCTTTCTCAAATGTGCCAGAATCAAATCACCAATCTCAAATTGAAGTTGTCTCCTGTGTTGATCTACTCTGCGCTTATACTCTTGGATCGAGTTCTGTAAATGCTCCTTCACCTGGCTATGAAGTTCCTTCATTGCTTCTGCGAAATCCTTTGCATTAGCACTCCTAGTTGCATTCTATTATGAATCCCTTAATTACAAAACTCCTCTTGGTTGCATCCCATAAATAATTTGGAATGGACTCTTCCTTGTGCTTCTATTGATTGAATCATTATAAGCAAATTCTGCCTGTGGTAGAATATTGTTCCACTGGCTGTGTTGTTCTATCACCAAGCTCCTCAACAAGTCTCCCAAGCTCCTATTCACAACTTCTGTCTATCCATCCATCTAAGGATGATAAGTTGAACTGAACTATAAGTTTGTTCCCATCTTTTTCCATAAGGTTCTCCAGAAGTGTCCCACGAACTTGGTGTCTCGATCCAAAACTATGCTCCTTGGTAAGTTGTGAAGTCGAATGACTTCTTTGAAAAATAAATTTGCAATGTGAGTTGCGTCACTAGTTTTCTGACACGGTATGAAATGTGCCATTTTAGAAAATATATCTACCACTATAAAGATCGAGTCAAACCCTCTTTGTGTTCTTGGCAACCCTAATATGAAGTCCATGCTAACTGCATCCCACGGCCTGTCAGGTATGGGTAACGATTGATAAAAACCTACATTATGTCTCTTTCCTTTGAATGCTGACAAATTCTGCATCTGTCCACAAATCTTTGACATATGCTCGCATTCCTGGCCAAAAATATGACTCATTCAACTTTGCGAATGTCTTGTCATGACAAAAATATTCGGTCAATCCTCCACTATGTTTCTCCTTCAGAAAATTCTCCCTCATGGAGCATGTTGGAATACAAAGTTAATTACCTTTAAACAGTAATCCTTGTTGGATCATGTATTCTACCCATTGGCTTCTATCCCTGAGAATTGGATTCTCAGCTGCTTCATATGCTTCCTTAAAATTTGGTTCATCTTTGTACATTTCCCTAAGATTATCAAAACCCAGTGTTTTGACTCTGAACTCATGCAACAACAAACATTTCCTGCTCAAAGCATCAAAAACTTTGTTAGCAGTTCCAAAAATATGCTTATTTTAAAAAGTAAAGTTCTACATGTATTCAACCCATTTAACATGTCTTTGATTCAACTTCTCCTGTTGAGTCACAAATTGCAAAGCATGATTTTCACTGTATAAGACAAACTCCTTAGGGATCAAGTAATGCCTCCATTTCTTCAATGCCCGGATAATAGCATAGAAATCCTTGTCATAAGTGAAGTATTTTACTTTCACTTCATTCAGTTTTTTGCTGAAGTATGCTATCGGCCTATATTCTTAGCTCAAGATTGCCCCTATTGCAAATCCACTTGCATCACATTTTACCTGAAATGTCTTTTTGAAATCCGGCAACACCAGAATTGGTTGTTCCGTGATTTTCTTCTTCAACAAATTGAAGCTTTTCTCAGCCTCTTCTATCCAGTGAAAATATTTGTGTCTCTTCTTCACTGTGTCCATCATCAGTGCACTAATTCCACTGAAATTCTTGATGAACTTCTGGTAGAAACTAGCCAATCCATGAAAACTTCTCACCACAAATATACTCTTTGGTGATGGCCAATTTTTAATTACCTCTACCTTATCCAGATCCATCCTCAACTTATCTGTAGAAATAAAAAACCCCAAATAAATGAGCTCTGTCTTCATGAATGAGGATTTCTTCATGTTTATCAACAACTTATCCCACTGTAGCCTTTGCATCACTGTAGCCAAATGTTTCAGATGCTCTGCTTCTATTTTATTGAAAATCAGTATGTCATCAAGATACACAATGACAAATTTTCCGATGAACTCCCTCAGGACTTCATTCATCAATCTCATGAAAGTACTCGGCGCGTTTGTTAGACCAAAAAACATAACAAGCCATTCATACAATCCTTTGTTATTCTTGAAGGTTGTCTTCCATTCATCTCCTTCTCTCATACGAATTTGATGATATCCACTTTTCAAATCAATCTTTGAAAAAAATTTGGCTCCACTTAAGAAGTCCATCAGATCATCCATCCTTGGTAATGGAAATTTGTACATGATGGTTATCTTGTTAATTTCTCTCGAGTCAGTACACATCCTCCAACCTCCATCTTTCTTTGGACTGAGAACTGTCGGGACAACACATGGACTCAAGCTTTCTCTGACCAAACCTTTGTCCAACAAATCTTGGACTTGTCTTTTGACCTCTTCATTCTCCTGCGATGTTAATCTGTACGCTTCTTTGTTTGGTAAACTAGATCCAAGCATGAGATCAATATGATGACTCACACTTCTAATCGGTGGCAACGAACAAGGCAGTTTGTTAAGGTCCTAACCCGCACATAGGTAGATCAATGTATTCGGATGTAATAAAGGTCAATATTAATAAGACCTTTCAATAAAATAGAATAAGGCGGATGTAAGAAGACTTAAT
>JZKD02S0456237.1:13555-27659 GCA_000966675.3 Picea glauca | reverse complement strand
AGAAGACCTAATAGAAGCTTCTGCTTCTAGAAGGATCTTCCTCTAGATGCTTCTTTTTAGTATAAATAGGAGTCGAGGGTATGAGAACCCTAGCTTGTATATTATTGTAACAGAGTGTTGCTCGATTGGAGTTTTCCCCCTCGAAGAGGCCTGTGAACATTGCTATCTGATTCAATGTGCTATTTCTGTTTCTATTTCGTATATCTTTTCTGTGTATTGTGAATATTATGATGGATATTTTACTATTATTCTGTCATTTCTAGAATTTCATTTCTGTTCTGCAAATTTTATATATCTGGTATCTTGCATAGTTCGTCCACTACTATGTCAGAAAACTCTTCCAACAGTTTCTGAACCTCTTCCAGTAAATCATCTAGCCTTGTGCTGGTTAAAACAATATTCGGCTTCCTGACCACAATGAATTGTGGTTCCTCCTTCTTAACCTCTGTAAGAAGTTCCTTCCCACTCATGAGAAGTAGAGTGTTGCTTACTTCAGGTTTCACCTCTTTATCCTTAATCGGAAACAACATGTGAGTTCTCCCATTCTTCTCTAGGGTGTATGTGTTCTTCCTCCCATCATGAATTACATTTCTGTCATACTGCCACGATCTGCCCAACAATAGATGAAAAACATCCATGGGAATGRCATCACAGAGTATTTCATCTTTATACCCTCCTATTTTAAATTCAACTAAACATTRTTTAGTGACATTTACCTGATGTCCTTTTTGTAGCCATGAAACTCTGTATGGGATTGGATGATCAATCATCTCYAGCTCCAGTTTTTCTTCCATCTCCATTGAAATGAGATTATCTGTGCTACCACTATCCATAATGACCTTGCATACCCTGTCCTTGGTCTTGCAAGCGGTCCGAAAAAGACTGCTCCTTTACATTGGATTTTCCACCTCCTTCTCTGGTGTTAAGAGAACCTTTCACATCATCAACGATTTTCTGCCTTCAACATCCTCTACCTCAACATTCCACCTCTGTGATTCGGTGATGTGAGTTTCAGCCCCTTCTTTCTTTTTATCTGGACACTCATAAGACTCGTGTCCATTTTTTCCACATGTGAAGCATTTAACTACTCCACCTCTTCCTCTTCCTCTACCTCTGGCACGAGGAAAAATGTTTGCATCAACATACTGACCTTTCTATTCGGTATGCTATCCTCTCTGTGAACTTCCACCTCTCTCGGTTTGTGTCTGAGTTTTCTTCCAGTCCTCTTTTGGTTTCTGGTTTCTATCCTGGGTAACTGATTTACCTCTGGCTTGACTTCCGACTCATCCTTTTTGACCTTGTTTTCAGCTTAGCTTCTCTTCAGCTTTTAGAGCCATCTGATAAACATCTTCCACCGTTCAGATGGTCATCATGCTCATCTCATCCGGAATGTCGTATCTCAGACCATTCATGTACCTGGCAAATTTTTCATCATCACTTTTGTGATGACCTGCCTTGATGTTCAACCTGTAGAATTCTTCAGTGTATTCTTTCACTGTCATCATCTTTTGTCTCAAGTTATACATCCTTCGAAACAGAGTAATCTGGTAATCCCTAGGAATGAATTTCACCTTCATATTTGCAATCATCCTATCCCAACACTTGATTTTTTGCTTTCCTTTGCAACATCTGTCATCTTGTAGTTCATCCCATCATAATGATTCATGTCCTTTTAATCTTATGACAACATGTTTGAACTTCTTGTCTTCCTCGACATCTTCATAGTCAAAATAAGTGTCTAGAGCTCTAATCCAGTCTAGAAGCTCTTTAGTATCCAGGTTTCCCTCATAAACTGGAATGTCCATTTTGGCTCTTGCACCCATTCTTGCAACAACTCTAAGTAGGCGTTCATTTGCTGCATCTTCTGCCGTGACCTCTTCTTCATCATGTCTAGCTTCATTTTCACTTTTAGAATCACTAACATCCCCAGCACCGGTTGTGCGCCTCTATGTTGTCTCCATGTCCTCGAGTCTGACATGTAGGTCACGCATCTCTCTCTCCATGGATGGATCAAGAATTTGCCTACCCCTTCTTCTCAGTATTTCCCTACCCTCTGGTGGATCAGGTGTTTTTCTGTCCCTTCTTCTCAGTGACATGGTGAATCTTTCTTTTCCCTGCTACAGAAAGTAGAGAAACCTTTCTGGGCTCTGATACCAATTGACATAGGACCTATCGGCCCTCGAGACCGATATCTTCTCACAAGATTGTTCTATATGAGCTTGAGCCAGATCAGCTCTTTTTATTCCCATTGGAATCTGCAAAATTATCGATCCACAGGTCCTTCTCGACAACTCGCAATCTCGCGAGTTCACGAGTTGAGACTCCAACTCTTCCTTCTTCAAATATACGATACCCGAGGTCATGAAATAGGTTTATCCCCTTCTCCTATGAGCACCCTCCTTACGCGACCACCAACTAGGCTAAGTACTAGCACCTTTTGCTACTCGTGACTTCGTGAGTCGAAGGATTGAACTCTTGTTCCCTTATCTCCCGAGTTCTCGAGATGTGAGAGGTCAATGGGGTGTTGACACCTCCAAATGTGTGACATGTGTCCATCGGTCCACTTCCCGGGCCCACTTTATGGTTTTTCCACGTGCCTCTTATGTGCAACCTCGACACTTCGCGACCTCGCTTCTCGTGAATTCAAGCACCCAAATTTTGGACTCTCACCTAGCGAACCTCCAAGATCACGAGATCCTCTGATCTCTGCCACCTGTCCTCCTCAAATGGACGACTTAGATTTCTTCATGATATTGCTTCTCGCGACTTCAAGCACCCAAGGTTTGGTCTCTTACCCAATGAACCTTCGAGTTCACGAGATCCTCTGATCTCTGCCACCTGTCCTCCTCCAATGGACAACTTAGATTATTTTGTGACTTCGCTTCTCGCAACTTTAAGCACCCGAGTTTTTGGTTCTCACTCGACAAACCTCTGAGTTCCCAAGATTCTCTGATCTCTACCACCTATCCTCCTCCAATGGATGGCTTAGATTACTTCACCACCTTGGGACTTCGCCTTTCACGATTTCACGAGTCTTATTGCAAAGGTTTCGGCCCTTCACCAGCCAAAATCCCTAGATGCGATTTCACGGGTGATCCAATGACCCTCATTGGTTCGGATCCTACATTCCATTTTTCTCGACCTTGCACTGGACGAATGTTGTTGTAACTCCCCTGCTCCTCTGCGAGATCTGATGGCTTTCGAGACTTCACGAATCCTCCATGCAGGATTCTGACCGTCAAATTCCTCCTTGACAATTTTGGTGAAATGAATACGGTATCTTCACAAAAACTTGTCTGCTAGCGAACTAAAGTTGTTTCGTCTCCTTCCAATGTTCAAGACACAAATTCCTTTGAACTTCTCCACAACTCGAGTCTTCAAGATGACTCCTGCAGGCACTCTTTGCAGTAACTTTCCAATACTTCCAAGTATTGAATCCTTCGACTCCATGCACTCCCTTCGATAATAGTCTTTCACTATTTCGCTCAGTTTGCAAACCTTGAGACTTCACTCAGCCTGCGCACTCCTTGCACGACTCCTGTGCTTAATTTTCACTTCTACGAGAATGAGAATAACATTATCTCTTCTGAGTTTCAAAGATGAACTCTGACTTCTGTCGATGCACACCTTGTGGACAATTTCACTGCACTCCTTGCAGGAAAACTCTTACTTAGACAGAGAAACAATTGAAACTCATTCTCCACTCTCCCTCTCTTCATATTTCAAACATTAAATATGAAATCATACATTTTCACATAAAAGTAAATGCATAACAAAGAATAAACATCCATGAGCATGAAATTCATAATGCATACATAGAGAATGAATATGACACCATGAATTTTAATCGAAACTCTTTCTATTAATTCAAATCTCTATACATGGGTGTTTTCAACTACAACTCTCTGCTCTCTTCTCTATGGTCTGTCTTTCTCTCTGTTACAATGATACAAGTGAGGGTGTCTATATCCATTTTCCCTCTTCGCTCCTAAAATTGTCTAATCTGGGAATTCAGAGATACCTACTAACATTAACTAACATAAATGCCTTAACCTAATACAGACGAGAGTGGGACACTTAAGGTCTATTTACAATATGGAAGTATGCCCTCCCTTAATTTTTATGTTTAAGTTTGGTGCGTCCAACTTCAAAAAGATTCAAACAATTTTATCATGTGCCAAAATGTGTTGGTGCCTACCCCACGCTTGCTTAATGTTGGAGATGCTCCTGCATCACCTTAGGAATGCATGCATGCATAATAGTGATTGTAAAAATAGAAAGTCTAAAATAGAACTAGTCAGTTAACTCCCACTTAACTAGTGTGTTGAAAATAGAAATTTCTCCAACACACCTTGGTGGTTGACATTGTTCTCTAGTAAGTGGTCTTCCTTGGGGATGGGTTTTCTACTGGGCACTCCCTTGAAGATCCATTGTACCATTCCTAACCATACTTACCACTTTCGTTCACTATTTCCCCCCATTTATTTATTTCTTTGGATTTTAGGGTGTATTGACCCAAGAAGAGGTTGTCCCTCATTATATGGGAAGAAGGGGATGAAGGCCTAGAGGGATTTATGTTGGAAAAAATATAAAATCCTATGTATACAACTTATATATGCTTCACATAGGGATCCCCCCTAGAAAGAATTGAAATAATTATCTGTAAGAAAAGGGGGACCCATAAGAATAATGATTAAGATGCTTAAAGGGTTAGTTGGAGGATAAGGGTCTCATCATGAGATGGCCTACCATGTTCATGGATATTTAGTGGTATGACGTTACCATCATATGGTCACCAATCCAGGGTAATGGATCTCGGTTACATGGATGAGAGAAAGGGGATCTTATAACGAGCCAACCTTCTCATTTCCACTAGGTATTTGTGGGTGACACTGTCATTATATGGACACCATGCCAGGACATTGTCCTTCAACTTGTCCCTAAAATTTGAAAGAAATGAAGAATGGAAAAACCATGGGCTTGGAAACATTTGATCACAAACGAAGGTGCCAAACACCCTCTACAAAGGCACCCATGAATGAGACACTATAACCCATTGTATGTCATGAACCCCATGCCCATTGAGTCTTTACCCTAACTGCTTCACCCACTTTACATGGCTTTAGAGAGGGATCTCCTAGAAACTCTCCTAGACCTAGGGAAAGATCTACCCAATAGAAGACCTCGTCAACCCTCCCATATTCAATATTGACAAGTCGCATAATGTATTTGAGAACTTAATTGTCTGTTATGGTAATCTTTGATGCACATTATTGGGTGAAACATTTATTGATTTGATTTTCATATCATGATGCTATGAATTGAGATCCTTGGAGGACGTGGTTATTTGTCTTTGTAATACCTATTTGGTGAATAGTTTTGGAGGAATGAACCTAGCTTGGGATTCCATGGGGATTGAAGCCCACAAGTGTATGCCAACGACCTGCATGACAGATGAGAGAGATAAAACCTCAGAGGCCTAGAATATGACTTGGATGACATAACTTAGCCCCCACATGCCAAACGTTTTCCTAGGAGAGGCAAAACATCACCTTTAGAGAAGTGATGTCACCTAGGGATTTAGGGTTTGGTGGTGAGGTTGATATGCATTGGCACAAGAAAGTTTTGAGGAGGTTGAGGCTTTGAACATGAAGGAAGTAACTTGGATTCTTGGCATGTGACTTTGGGAAGCCTACCTACAATCCTCCATCCACAATGATTTTCTCCTAGTGCCAATATGCCCCCTAAAGGGGTGACATATTTCTAAATTAGGGTTTTTTTTGTGTAAAAGTAGAATTTAAGTAAATTTTTTAATATTATTTTGTAAAAGGGGAAAGATCAAGGTTGTTGAAACATAGTATTGTGTTTTACCCTAAGTTATGTGGAAAAACTATCTTAGTGACATTTTGTATAAATAAGAGATCATAAGATCTCATTTGAACATAACTCTCCCTCTTGTGAGAAGTACTTGGAATGAAATTTTCTCTACACTTGGAGTGTTTTTCCTTTTGTTCTATGGAATAATTTTTTTTGGTTATGGTTGATGATTATGATGGTGCACTATCTCTTGCAGGTCATTCTTTTTCTATTGTGGAGGTTTTCTTTGGCATGTTAAACGATTTTATTGGATTGGTATGGTATCTACTTTGTTATTATCATTTGTAATTCAAGTTAAGGTTGGTTTGGCCAAGGATATATAGGGAGTATAAGGATATACACCCCTATCCTAGTTTCCACCATAATTATCAAGCTTCTAAATTTGTTTGCAAGTATTTTGTTGAGGAAGTAAGAGGATTTACACCCATAAAATTCAAACCCTAGATAGGTTACTTATATTTTGAAGTAAGAGTATTTACACCACCAAGGGTTTAGTAATCCTATTGATTTATTTTTGAACACATTAACCCATAACTAAAGGCACTAATATTGCGTTGGAGAAATAAAATATTGCATTGGGAAATGTAATTTCTTGTCGTATTAACTTTTTGCAATTTTGATTATGTTCCTTGTGCTTAGTGAAACTCACAACCAATAGAGAATCCCCATAAAAGAGATATTTATTTTTTATGTTACAAATTTTAATCTTCATCCATTAGGGCTGCATAAACCCTAATCTATTTTTTTGAATAACTCTCTAATCAACTGCTAGAAATTGCCCAAATTTTGCACACTTACACTTCTTGGTATAGCACACTTTTTGGAACATTTTGGAGGATTTTTGGGGGATTATTTTATTACCGTAACACATTTATTTTTATAGACATAAGACTGATATAATTGGCTTCAAAAATTGTTTACAACAACCTTGTCTTTTCATGCTAGTATCTTGGTTTTTAATCTTGAGTTTTTCTAGTATTTAGCTAGTCTTTCTCTCATATCTTTCACTTAATTTATAGAATTCATATTGTAGATTATGGTTCCATTTTATTGCTGATATAAAGTGTTTCTAACAGTTTCTATTAGGGATAGAAATATTAACTTTCTTGTACAATTGGTTATATTGCAATATATGTTTGTTTTTCTTGTGTCTCAGGTAGGTACTTCACTATCAACAAGTTACTCAACATATTTGGAAACCCTTGGACCTTACCAATAATATTTTCCAAGACCTTCATATCACTTATAATTGACCTATATTGAAATCCTCTCCATATTCATCTTTTTCCATTTCATTCCCCCTAGGGTCACCAAGATTCCTCCTTTGAGGTGACTAGCTCACCTCTAAAGTGATGGAAACACCTACCTAAGGTGACAGTGGGTAGGTTCTCTCCTATTTGTCACCATGGAGGAGGTTGGCCGAAACTATAGTCATTTTTATCCTTATTTTAATATTCTCTGAATTTGAATGAAATACAAATATAGAAGTCCTGAACTTTTTATGAAAATATTCTAATGGTGGTGGTCTCAAGTCCGTACTCTTATCTTTGCATGTAGTTCTTGTGTCCTTACTTCCATATTCATTTTCTTCTATTTAAATTGGATAGTTAAAGGGTCTAAAATTCATCTAATTGTTCTTTAGAATCCAATGATTTAAGCTTTGTTTCTCTTCTTAAGTGGGTCAGAATTCATCTTTCATGGTGCCATGATTCTGTTATATGTTTCTTTTCCTCTTCCACCCTACACAACCAAACTCAAAAATAAAACTTCAACACCTAATTTAGCCTTTGTTCCTATGGAAATTTATACCTACCATTCATTGTTTTCATTCATTTTCATGGGTTGACTCCATTACCCAATGGAATATACTCTCATCCCTTCCCCAATCTTTTTAAACTTTTATTTTGACAAAAGATGTAGCCATTGTACTGATTAGACATCCTATCATTCTTGACGGAGCTATAAAGAGAGACCCCTCTCTGGGTTGCAAGGGATAACTTCCATCCTGTAAGTTGGTTTGTGGTTACCTCTATGATTTTCCTCCATGGCCTAGGCAATTTACATAGTGATAACATTTTGGCACCGTTGTCAGGGAACGAAGGTGAAATATTCCCTGGGATAAAATGACAAAGATCATATTTGACTTCTGATGGTGAAAATAGGTCAAACATAAGGTGGTTGTACCATTCACCTGGAGACTCCAATCAAGATTCAAATGTGATTTAGAGACTCCACTGGAGGATGAGATCCAATGATAGAGGTATGAAAGGACATCATGGGAAAAAAAAAGTACCTAAAGTTGATTTTTCTCCAAGACATAATATTTTTTGTTATTAATTACCTTTTGTCCTTTCTTGAACATGCTAAACAATTTTTTCTTTACATGTTGCATTCAAATGATGATCATGAGAATCTTGCACTTGTATATCCTTCTCTTAAATTTGTACATATATCTCCTCATTGTATCACTAATTTTGATCAAAATATTCCATCTGAGCTATGTGATGACCATATCCAAATTGATGAGTCTCATGAAATCAAGGTTGATATATAACCTCGTGTGCTTGATCCAACACCCTCCAAGATTCAACAGAGATACAAACCTTTAAAATTACCTCACATCCTTCATAACTTTCCTCCAAAGCACCATAAGTACCTACCTGTGTTCAATGGAGAACTTGATACCCTCACAACTAAGAAACATGTCCAGGATTTTGAGCATTTCATTGATATTTTTAAGGATGAGCACGATGATGTGTGTATGAGAATATTTTATCAATATTTTCAAGGAAATGCCAAGGAGTGGTTTAGACACTTTCATCTTGAATCCATCA
The DNA here is from genome assembly GCA_000966675.3 of Picea glauca. Lineage (NCBI taxonomy): Eukaryota > Viridiplantae > Streptophyta > Pinopsida > Pinales > Pinaceae > Picea > Picea glauca. The sequence goes on along the minus strand of JZKD02S0456237.1, from coordinate 18,948 downwards.
ATTCATGGGAAGAATTAAAGGGTGATTTTATAAAATTCTGGGGTGGGAGGAAATCATGGAACTAATATATTTATGAGTTTCATGCCATGGAAAGAAATAAGGATCAAACTATCTCCATGTTTAATAGAATATTTTCCATCTTGTATTGCAGGATGCCTAAATAAGTCCAACCTCTTGAAGTTACTTCCATGCTCCATTATGTAACAACCTTTCAATCATATTTTTCTTTTCTTCTGATGGAGAGGAAGTCTATGTCTTTGCAGTAGATGTTCAATAATGCTCAGGAAGTTACATAAAATATTCAACCATGTAAGAAGTTGAAAAATTAGATTTTGGATGAGGAGTTGAAAGTCGAGGAGCCAAAGACTGTGCATAATATGCAAGAGGATAATCATGCCATAATGTTTCTTGAAGGATTTCATGAGGATGTGATTACAAATAATGATGATCAACATGAATATAAAGTTGTTGTCCGAAATTGTTTTGATACTAAATTGAATTTGGATCCATGCCATCATGAGAAAGAGACTAATTATTTTATGTATGCACTTGAAGGAAATCATGAAATTGAATTTATAGATGAACCTATAGAAGAACAAGTCGTTTCCTCAATTTCCATGTTTGATGACATTACATAGATTTTTGGCGAACTCAGATATGATGAGTACAATGATGACTATGGGGTTGACATTTTAGAGAAACAAGTTGCATGTTCTTTATCAAAAAATGATCCTGTGGATTTGTCTATGGATAATTTCATCAGTTCATATTTGCAACCAACTATATGTTTGTTATCATAAAAATTTCCTTGTCAGCAATCAGATGAAAACAATCATCCCTTATATTTTTGTAATAACAATGAACATGAGGAAAATATTAAATTTGATAATGAAAATTTTCTTCATTTAAGATTTGCTTCATTTCAATTGTGAGAGAAACATTCAAATAAGAAAAGTTGTGTGGTCTAGTGAAAAGTAATCTAGACTCAATGAGGCATATTAACAACGAATTGCAAGAATATCCTCTTGTTTTACATGTCCCAGTAGCTAATTATATGGAGGTTTTCAATAGTCACAATTTGAAACCTGTGATCAGTTGTAGGGATGTAAGTGAAGATGATCACGATTTAATGCCAAAATAAGCTATATTCTTGTTTCCAAAATATGTTTTATTACAACAATCCAATGCATATTTTGAATCCTTTTATGGCAGTCAATAGTTGAAATTGCATGAAATAAAATATGCAGTTCAAGGGTTGATACAGTATGATTGTCTTTTGTATTAATTTCAGGATCCTTTTGCATCTTTCTTAGAGTCAACAAGTGGGCCTACGTTTTTGAATTTTGTCAAAGTTGAATCTATTTACAAGTTTTCATTGGAGTTGTTGTTAAGTAGGCTTCTTATTTTACCTCTAAAGGAATGTAATAAAGGAGGTGGAATAGATGATAAGGTTCTTATATGGCTGCACTATATTTTTATTTCACCTAATCAAATAGCTCAGAGATTAGCTTAGGTTAGGTAGGTGTGAATAAGCTCAACATGGCGAGCATTTCTTTCAACATTTTTCATTTTGTATTTTCATTTTGGGTTTCTTTCAGTTGCAGAATAAGTTGTTGGTGAAATAGATTACAGGTTGCAAGTCATAGGATATGGCTTGGGAACAAACCAATAGATCAGGCACATGGTCTGATATTGTTTTATACCTTACAGGGAGGATAACATTCCCAATGGAGCCAAATGTTAGCATCTTTATTTTTTAGTAAAGTTGGGAGTTTGTTCAGATTTTGTAAAGTCACACATTGGTATTGGGAAGACCAAGGAATTCCTAATTTATTCTCGGTGTGTGTGTGTGTTCAGTTTCATGGGGTGATTCAAATGCCTTAGGTAATTAATTAAATGAAGGATAATATGTATGTCAAAGTTGAGTCATAAGTATAGGAAGGAAATTCATGTCAAAGGCATGATTGATCATCATCACATCTAATGAGATAAAAAAAAAGGGTAATTATCACATCTCATGTCATTTGTACCTAGGAAACTGAAAATAAGTGTGTGCTATGCAAGTTTACTGCATAAGTTACTTGAAATGGCTTGGTAAGTCTCATCACCTAAAATGGGTACTTTCCCTTCCAAAATATCTCCCTATCCACTTGTGCATGCATATTTTCCACCTTTTGTCCATTTGCATGAATCCTTGACCTTTGATTAACCCTTTTCCTCTCAAAGAAATATTCAAAGAACCCTCTACTATGAAAACCCAGTTTCCTCGCTACACAAACCCTATGCAAGATCTCTCACTACACAAACTTTGTTTCAGGTGTTTTTTCTATGCATTCAATGTTCACTTGTTTTTTTTATGTTTAAAAACAATAAGGCTCATTTTGTCCATGCTATCATACCTTCTAAAAAATCCTTCCTCTCATTTAGTGAAATCCCTTAATGCTAAACATAGTAAAACCTAACCCCCCTATTTTGTTGTGTAAATTGTCCACCTGATTTTTTGGTACAGAATCTAGAAAGGAAAAATTTGTCACTAATAAAGAAAAACATGTCTTTGAGGTTACAAATTAAAAATGATGAAGAAGGAAAAGATAAAATGAACCATTTTTTCTGAAATGGAAGAGATATGAGTGAGAAAAGCCTTATAGTTTTGTCTTTTTGGATATGAGGTCATCCTAAGTTTTTGTTTATGTCATAGAAATTGTGGGAAGAATTCATTTGATGTTAGAGAAAGGTTTTCACGAGGGTGACAACACAAAACATTTCATGGGCACAATTATTGTTTTGAATGGTGAACTGTCATACATAGCACTTGCGTAGCAAGTTCTCACTACACAAATGTTGTAGACTCATATGATTAATAAAGACAACCTAAGGTGAAAGGAATATACATTTGGAGCTAAATAAAAGTTCCCAGTCACTTGCTTCCACCTAGATCTGCATGAATTACAACTAAATGGATTTTTCTATGCAAAGTTTCTATGCAAATGTTGTAGGTAGAACTTGTGCAACGGTAGCTCAAATTTGCTATGCAAGTACTGTAAGAACATAGAGATCGAAAGGATGGAAAAAAATGACTAGGATGAAGTAAATATAGTCCTCCAACAAGTTTTTACTATCTACAAATGTAAAAATTTCAAGAAAATCACTGCGCTACGCAAATTTTCTATGAAACTGCTATAGGTTACAGTTACGCAACATGCACTCTATGCAATTGATAGTTTTGCAATCAACTTCAAGATCATTTCGTGAGAAACTGAAGATTAGTTTGGACAACCCATAGATGTTTTTGTCAATAATGAGCTCAATAAAAAAACCTCTCTCATTTTTTATACATGTCTCATAATTTTAGATATTCAAATGAATCTTTACGATCCATTTTTCCAGATTTTAGCATTTAAAGTTTTTATGTTTTAGTCATTATCTTTGGGTGCATATTCAAAGGAGATGTAGAAGAATTTTTAAAAACCAAAAGAGATTTTTTCTAGAATTGACCTAATAACAAAAACCTCTTTCTGGTTTTACACAAGTATTATTATTTGGAAGATATGAAATGATCTTTAAGGCCTATTTTCTAGAAGTTTGCCAAGCCAGATTTGTTGACAGAGTTCTAGAATCATTGAAATTCAACTTGATGGTCCTCCAAATCATCAAGGAACATACAAAATTGATGTGGATATTGAATCTTGGATACTCTCCTATTAGATCCCATGATTTTCTCTTCATTTGGCACATTTTTAGTTGGCCAAAAATCAAACCCTAGATAGCAGAATATGAGCAGACTTTTGGCAAAGATTCTTTCCTAAGCTATTGTAACAACTCTCTATTTTTGGCAAAGATGGATTTCGAACTCGTTAGGATAGAATATTATATTTATCTATATATTATCAATTTGAAAGTGAAAATGGAGGAGGTTGGAATAAAGTATAGTAATTTTGATCCTTATTGTAATATTCTCTAAATATGAATGAAATACAAATGCAAAAGTCTTGAAATTTTTATGAAAAATATTCTAATGGTTGTGGTTTGAAGTTCGTACTCTTATATTTGTATGTACTTATTATGTCCTTACTTTCATATTCATTTTATTCTGTTTAAACTGGATGATTAAAGGGTCTATGATTAAAGGGTCTATAATTCATCTAAGGGTGATTTAAACTTTGTTTCTCTTCTTAAATAGGTCAAAATTCATCTTTCATGGTGCTATAATTCTATTATATGTTTCTTTTCCTCTTCCAGCCTACACAACCAAACTCAAAACTTAAATTTCATCACCCAATTTAGCCTTTTTTACTCTGGAAAGTTCTACCTACCAATCATTACTTTTATTCCTTTTCATGGGTTGACTCCATTTCCCAATGGAATATACACTCGACCCTTCCCAAATATTTGTAAACTTGGATTTTCACAAAATATCTAGCCATTGTACTAATTAGATAGACTTTAATTCTTGATTGAGCTATAAAGAGAGAGCCCTCTCTGGTTTGGAAGGGCTATCTTCCATCCTGTAAATTGGTTTGTGTTTACCTCTGTGATTTTCCTCCACAACCTAGGCAATTTATAGAGTGATAATAGGTTAAATGAATCCTACCTTTAGCATGCAATCTGATTCCTCTATTTTTTATTTATATCTTGGGTTCAATCTGTAAGGACTTTGTTTCACTGGTTTAACAACTGGTTTTAGTGGGATTTTCATCTCTCCTAACTCACCCACTATCCCTTTTATCTCTAATAATGTAGTTGGGAATATGCATTGATATTCACATAGTAGATATACTATATTTTCTACGGTTTCCTCATTCCAGTAATCTTCTATCTATGCAAACTTAGGGCTTTCCTCTATCCCAATATTAACTTTTCATGTCTTGACTGGTTGTGTTTATGTTGTGGATTCTATCCCTAGGCCCTATATTATCCGTTCCCTAAATGAGAAAAATAATGGTGCACCTCTTTTGTCACCTAAATGAGAAAATAATGGTGCTTACAAGCCCAATTGGGTTAGCTAAGCAAGACAACAGTAAATAAAAGGGTTAGAAAGATAAATCATAAAAGATAAGCAAAGAATGTAACATCCCGCTTTGGCGCACTGAGAACACTTATTATTTGAGGACACTTGCTCGCAAGTGATCTAGACCCTTTTTGATGTTAGACCTTTTATATATGATTATGATGTGATTGACAGATGACATGATGTGTTATTAATTGATGTAGATAGGTGCTATTGACTTAGTTTTATTGAGTGTGAAGGGTTTTTGACCTTGAGGATGCAGAGGCATCAGTAGAACCCCCTTGGACTCCGGACTGAGTCAGGGAGTGTGATTTTGGGTTGATATGTTTATTATGATGTTTCATTTGATTGATGATTTGATGTTGACATTTCTGACATGATTATT
>JZKD02S0456236.1:887449-952833 GCA_000966675.3 Picea glauca | reverse complement strand
TTTTGAGGTTGGAATCAACGCAATTTAAAAATAAGTAAAAGACTACCAAATTTAGAATTGCTATGATAAACCTAGTACAATATTTATGCATTGTGTTTCCACCATAGTTAACCTATATACATGACATGACTAAAGGATGATTTATGGCATAACGTTGACTTCAAACTATTTTGTTTATGATGTTATTGAATTAAGGTGGTGGTCCTAGGTTTTCAAACAAGGGCAATTCATGTGCATGTTGGTCCAATGCATTGTGAAGTTATTAAGATATTTGTTAAAATGTTTAATATCAAATTTATTTTAATTACGTTTTAGTTGAGTTATTCTTTATTTTTCTTTATAAAGATAGATATAGAAAAGATGAAAAATGAAGATTATATATATATATATATATATATATATATATATATATATGAAATTGAATTATGCTTAAAAAAGATGGTATATATAAAATGACAAATGTAGATTTTAAATCTTTCTTATATATTGTTGATGATGACGATGATTAAAGCTCGTTAAGACCAAATTGGTTTATCGGACTTTAAGAGGGTAAGTGATTACTTGTGATTCCTTAGAACTTTGTTTATGTGCTCGAAAAGCATTAAGAGAAGCTTTCCAAGATCACTATAGTTTTCTTGAGTTAATAGGTTAGGCAAGTTGGTAGTGTGACAAATATTTTGAAAATGAGATCTAATCTAGGTATAGGAAGAGAAAGTGATTTTCATCTTCAAACTTCTTAGTGTCACAAGGGTGACACACTCTTTCATCCCATGGCGTTTTAGGAGTTGACCAACGCCGAGTTTCACTATGAATCTCGTGAGATTTTTTTCTTATCTTAGAAATACTTATTTTTTTCTTTACACTTGTCAAAACAAATAAACAATTCTAATATTCTAGATTAGGGTTGATTACATCCTTATAATACTTTAATTTTTTTTTTCCTCTAACTCTTTATCACACCACATTTTCTCCTTAACTTTTGATTTGATGATATTTTTAATAGTATCTTTATTCTGCAAAATAGTGTCTCCCATGATTTCCCAATAGTTTATCAAAGATCAAGCATCTTTATGCCATCCTCGTTTGAGTCGATGGTGGTTACGACTCAATTTTGAATCAATTTTAGGAAGCCTCTTGTTTTCCATGTTTTTTAACTTGTTATTATACATTAGGTATCTAGTCATAGCCATGCTCTCAAATGGGGAGATGCATGTTTCTAAGAGGAGGATGGGATAGGGTGTATTTCCTTTAATTTTAAGATTATAAAATTCTTTTGTATTTTCTCTATCTTTCTCCACGTTTCACAAGAGATACTATACCCTGAGACTTCACATCCATAAATAATAAGAGGTGTAAGAAGAGTATCAAAGATGAGTTTTTTCTAATCCCAAATCCAAAGATCAACTCATTTAAAATTGTTTTCAAGCCCATAATAAGCTTTCCATCCCACAATAATCATTTTCTCAATTCTATCATTCCAGTTGAGCTTGTGGTGAGTATCAATTCCAAGATATTTGTATGAGGTCACTTCCTCTAAGTTGTTGTTGTTATGTACGAATGTATCATACTTTATCTTATTGGATTTAATAATCATGACCTTAGTCTTATCATTATTAAGAGTCATACCGATATCGAAGAAAAAATCCTTGAGGATTCTTAGTTGGTTTTCAAGATCATGGGGACTCCTTTCCATAATAACAATATCATAAACATAAATAAGAACATTGATGACTATACCAATGAGAGTAGGGTTGACACAACCTGTTTTTTCCAAGAAATCTTCTATCATGTCAATGTATATGCCAAAAATGGTAGGGGACAAGGGACAACCTTGTTTGACTACAATCATACTGTTAAATAAGTATAAGAAATATAAATAGATAAATAAGATTTTAGATTTTCTTTTAAGAATCATTTAATAAAACTAAAAATTGCTCTACATTATATGGTTTTAATATTTATATCATATCATTAACTAATCTTACACATTTGATATATTTAATATTATTTGAATGAATTTTATTAATAAATTAATAATATCATAATATTTTTTTTTAATTATTTTTTAAATAAATATTTATTCTTTTCAATAAGATTTATGTCGTAAGGGTTTTTAGTCAAGTTCCAAAAAATCACAGTTTTATTGATGGATTTTCTAAGTTTCAGATCCATATCAAGATCCATCTTTACTAAAAAAACCTAGATTATGATTTAAGAAAAAAACTTCATATAACTACTAAATGGCTAGAAAAAAGCATAACTATTGACTAAAAAAACCCTAATTTTATATTTATTAAATATTTAATATATATGTATTTTGAACTAATAAATACTGATTTTGTAAAATCAATTCTCAAACATCAAATTTCATTACATGGTTTAAGGAAAAAGGGTTGCCATTTAATTAAATTACTTTTAAAATTTAAATGTACCTTTTCTAAACATTTTCACAATAACTCAGAATAATTTAAACATGACTAGAAGATGATGACCCCCACCCACATATGTGGGTGGGGGGCATTAATAGAAAAAGCTTATTAAAAATTAATATTATTTTAAGAGTTAACAAAATAAATTAAATTGAATAATACATTATTCACATTTCAAAAATTATTATTATTATTAATAAATGTATTTTAAGTAATAGCTTATATTATTTATAGATTTTGGTTAAAGGTTTTATTTTTTAGGTTTATTGTCAGAATTGGTGATGTAAATTTAGATAAAATGACTATTTTATGTTGTTTAAATTGTCTTTCTACATGTATAAATAAATTTAGTGTCTAAAAAATTCCTTAAACATTTAAATTATATAAACTTAACCAGTCAAATCCACAATCCAACAATTCATCACCAAATTCCAAAGGAAGGTTAACGGAAATATAGATTAATTTTATTTAGATGTTTATTTGACGCAATAGACGTACAATGGCACAGGAAGTGACTGATTGATCCTATAATCGTCCATAAGTAACGTAAAAAACTACACCTTTCGACTAAATCCATTAGTTAAACTAATGAAAAACCTACATGTTTCAATATAGTATTGGAACTCATTTATAATATTAACTTAAAACTTAATTTTCCATGTAGACGTTTAAAAGTTATGAAGGCAATGTTATATAAAGAATCAATTTTGTACGTTAGTTCCGCTGCCGATTGGTGCTTATTGATCTCAAGAAAGTGTGCAATGCTTCGAAGCAGCAGAGTAACTTTATTCTTATAAAATGAGCCATTAAGAGCATCTCTTCTCTACTCAGAAAGTATCCGCGGAAAAGGTGTTGCAGGTTGAATCGGACGATTTTAACTCACACATTATCTATGGAAAAGGTGTTGCAGGTTGAATCGGACGATTTTCACTCACAAAATATCTGCGGAAAAGGTGTTGCAGGTTGAGTCGGACGATTTTAACTCAGGAAATCTGCGGAAGAGGTGTTGCAGGTTGAATCGGACGATTTTAACTCAGAAAGTGTCTGCCGAAAAGTGTTGCAGGTTGAATCGGACGATTTTCCGCAGATACATTCTCAGTAGGGATGATATTACTTGCACATTTTAATAGAATTTTTGCACACTTATGATCAGAAAGCAGGTAAGTTGATCAATGTGGAGTTAGTCTCTATCTGGACTGGTTCAAATTTTGCAAGCACCTTTGTGACACCTCAGTTCTTCTGAGAGCCGTCAATTAAAAAATGTTGAATATGCGTGCCACCTCAGTTCTTCTGAGCACCTTTCTGACACCTCAGTTCTTCTGAGCACCTTTGATATATTCTCAGTAGGGATGAGGGACGCATTTTCTACCAGGGTGCACTTCTTTAAATTAGCGTTAGTTGTATTAAATAAATACTCTATGCAAGTAGGTGAGAGACCTTTAACGCTATTTCCATGAGGGTGCACCTCTTTAAATTAGGGTTAGTTGTCTTAGTGCTTAGAGTGCAACCGTTGCATGCAACCCTTGTTTATTTAGTGCTTAGATTTAATAATTCAAAGATGTTTTTTCTATATTTTGTTAATTCAAATATGTTTTTTTTATTTTTTGTTAATTCAAATATGTTTTTTTTATCTTTTATTCAACAAGTGTTGCATGGTCTCCTGGGTTGGGAATAAATGTACAGGTATGGAGGGACCATGGGATAATGAGAATCTAGAAGTACCAAAGACCCATGGAAACTGTCATGGACCTGTGGCAAGCAACATACATGACATGTGGTATCCATGTAGAAAAAGACATAGAAAAAGACACGTTGCATTCTGTGACATGTGAGCCATAAGACAAGCTGCTACATGACTCTAGGAGAATGTCACTATGGGATTTTTCCTTCCATAACGAACACATTCCCCCTAAGCCCGGAGCTCCGAAGAGACGAAATGATAATATTATATTAATATCAATTAGCGAGAAAGTCAATTTGTGAGAAATTTGTTCCATCACTAAATATGGCGAGGGGAGTTCTAAAATTGGCAGGTTGGTAAAAATTTACCACCGAGGCTAAAGTTGCCTAGATGAGTGGAAATTGATCCAGACTCACATTCATTTCGGAAAGAGAAGGCGCCCGAGTGTTAATCTCCTAGAGCAATTCTGGCATTGAAACTATTTAGTTTTTGAAAGTATTCTCATTCTAATTATATAGTGTTTTTCATAATCCATCTTGCTTTTTAAGAGATAGCTGCTAAAAAGAACGGATATCCCCATCACTTGTAACTTGAGATATTGTTGGAGTTTGACTTTCCATGTTGGATTTTTCTATTCCTACACTGTAGGTTTTATCTATTTAATGTATTTATGAAATTCATAAGAGTTGTCAATTAAAAAAGGTTGAATATGCCTGCCTCAGAAGGGATTGATTGAATTAGATTTATTCCCCAAAGCCTACTTGGGCAATTCTTTTACGTTGGTGAGACTAAAGAATATGTCGTAGAGATACTAAGGTGGGAGTCAGAATATTTTCAGATGTTTTAATTGCAGGAAGGCCTCCTGTAATTGATTCCATATTACCGATATCTCTTCTTTCTATGATTCAATATGGATGATTGGCCTAACCCAGTTGATGTCGGTTGGACGTGGAATATAAAAATCATGGACGTGGAATCAGTAACATCTCTTTCCCAAGCACAATATAAAAAGAAAAGTAAATATCGGTTCCATTCCACACAGTGTGCATTATATTTGCTTGGAAAATCAAAAGATTAGGTTTGTTAACTAGCATATAATAATAGTTGCTAACACTATTGACGACAATGAATCGCAACAAAAAAAACTAAATGACAGCAGGATTCGGTAAAGTACAAACACACCTTTTCTTTCATTTCATGTGCAGATTGTAAGAAGGAAGCTTTTAAAATATCATATTCAAATACCTCTATCAGCTTCCTTCCCACGGGAAATAAATTAAAGAGGAAGAATGCTGCAACATGCTTATATGCAATTGAAGTTGCAGTAACGACAGAACCGACATATTATTCTTCAGAATGTGGATTTAACATAATATAAATTCCGAGACACTCGTAAATAATATTCCTTTATGCACTTTGCTTTTTCAAGTCTTGAATAAGAAGGCTAAGGCTACATGGTAGCAAATCCATGAGGAAGTCTGAATACATAAAAACAATGAGAAAGTTTGAATACATGAAAACAATGTAAGAGAGTAATATGTTGTTAATGGTATGTACAATTATATTCATAGAAATAAAATGAAAATGTTATTTAAATGAATTTGTAATAAAAATATGAAATTTATAGATTATTTGAATTAATAAAATGAAGGAAAAATAAAACACCAAGTAAAACTACCACATTTTGACAGATAAATAAAAATTATTTATAGAAACAAAATGAAAAAAAAAAGCAGCAGGTCTTCTGGTAGTAAAACTACCGTATTTTGACACGTAGATAAAAAAATATTTATAAAAACAAAAGAGAATAAAAGCAACGCCACCTTTGAATAAGCTCTTCAATGTGGTATCGATGAAAGATAGATATGGGTTAGCAAGATATGAAAGATACGATGATTGTGGATATGGGTTGACAAGATATCCATGTAATTGGTAAAAATTTAAACCCTTATGATTGTATGTGGAGTTCTAGTAATGTAGACAAAATGAAAGTGGTTTTGCTCTTGTGAAAAAATGGAAAAATAGAACCTCGTTCAGTTTTGAAGACCGTTTAACTTATATTTGTGATACCATTAGGCACTACTAGTTTGAACTCAAACTCACGTGGAGAATATGCATGTTACAAACCTGGAACATCAAAAAAGATGGGTTTTCTTGTTCCACGATAAAATTCAGATCTTAAATAAGTGACTTGGGTATCCACGCAGTAAATAAACATCAACCACTTGCCAACGTGAGATTAATGTAAAAGCATGCATTGGAAAGAAGGGCTATTGGGTATGGAGCCAAAAGTAAGCCTCACTGTAGTGTTTGAGATTAGCATGTTTCTCGTTGTTTCTTATTAACTTTCAGACAGGATCTTGAGTTTGAAACCTCTTTAAACTAAGGGTTCCCGACATTATCCAGATATTCCAGTGCTTCCATTATGCTTTAAAATATATTATTGTTGACTTTAGTTAGCACAACTATTACTCATTAATGGAGGCCGCAATGCCGCACTTTTCAACCATGTTCAATGTTGGACGTGGTAACTCGTGCAATGTAACATGAAGTTGTATCGTGAGCTAGCCATCTATCGCGAGAGTAAAATTTGGGCAGAAAATCAAATGAGAAAACAAAGAAGATACATAACCTACCAATCCTTGCATGCTTCAAATTGAAACTTTAAGACATCAGGGTTGTACGACATTTCACATTTGCAGTGCCTGCAAGAAACATATAGACATAAGACATTTCATTAAAGACACATCTCGGAGGTTGGCACATCGAAACCTCGGAAGGCGAAAAAGAAAGAGAATATTTCACAGCAGATCTAGCTGACACGGCCATCCTATCGGGAGTGAACCCTCCTATTGCAGCATTGTATTCAAAGCAGCAGAAATATTATTCGAAGCCAACGTTGTCCAATTTAGTGTAGTTCTTGAAATTATGCAACTGTATTTTCCCTCAATTGTATCAACGCTCTTCTCGTCGAAATGATCCGAAAGGAAGAGCTCATTTGTGACGTGGAATTGGCAGTGACCTCCTATAGACTCCTTTGACTGATAATACCACCACACACAGAACTTTACAAGGCTTCCCTGAAAATCGACTTCTATCCTCTCCACCCTAGCTATGTACAGTGGCTTCTGGGCATCCTCGAGAATCAGCACGCATCATAGCCCTCGACGAAAGAAGCTATCTTTCAAGCTATGTACGATGGATTTTGGGCATCTTCAACATGCATCACGTCCTGCAAGCTATATTTAAATGGCCACGATGAGTCATCCACTATAGTGACAACCATCGACTGTCGAATGAAAATAGGAGGATACTCATAAGGGATCTGATCTGTAGTGCATCGACTGCAGTGACATGTCAAGATGCCTATTGAGCTCAAAAATTGATGTAGCAGAGGTTACTTCCAAATAATGAAATTAGACCATATGTCCACATTTATGAACCATTGTGAGATCGACAATAAGAGGTTCATTTGAATAGCCAATGGTATCTTGCCAAAAAGGATTTTAAATAATTGAAATAAGTAAAAAAAATCTATTGCTAAAGTGTGACATTAGAAAACCATATAATTTTTTGCTCAATGCATGGATTAATATGTAGTAAATGGAGAAATCATCGCTATATACGAGCCTATCGACAAGAGTAATAACCCAGAAAGAGAATAGAAAAAGAGCCCACATGGAATATAAAATTAAATTCTCCAAAGTATATTGAAGGTCGGTGATTTAGTGTGTTTGGATACTTTCCTTTTATGGGGCATATTATTCTAAACGTTTTACATTTTGGTAGTTTTTCCGTCATTTTTTTCATTTGATTTTGCTTGAAATTTGGTGGTGAATGGTTGGCTATTCAGATTTGAGTGGCTAAGTTTGTATAATCCAACTGCCTCTGAGATTTTCTTTTCAGCACACTGAATCCATATATGTAGCCAAAAATGCAATTTAAACAACAGAAAATAACGATTTTGTCCATATTTACATCGCCGAATTATGATAAAAAAATGTAAAAAATAAAAAATTTAGCGACACCTTTTAAAAAATAGGTGCATCGACACTTTCAATGAACTCAAAATGTTCCACAGTCGTGCGAAATAAAACTTTCAAAATATATAACTGTTTTATCCGTTACTTCACAATTAAAAATTTCAAACAATGTGAGTTTGGGGCCCGACGTTATCTCCCATGCAGATTCAGTCATCCAATGGGCACGGAGCAAGGTCAACAGTGTTCAGGATCTATATGTTAATGTTCAGACGTCAGTGATGTGAACATAGAGAATTTGCCGTAATTTCAAACGATGTGCCGTTTGCATTATATGTTAATGTTCTGACGTCAGTGATGTTAACGGAAAGAAGTTTCCATAATTTCATTGGAGAACAACATCTAATGCATGAATTGTACATTGAAAGTCGGTGAATTAGTTCCCATAGATCTTTTAAAGAAAATGAAAAGTATGACTAGGTGCATAGATCACCTGTCACACTGAAAATATGTTCCACTCTCCTCTTGCATAGTAGAACTTTGGAAGCAGATTATTGTTTTTTCAGTTCCTTAATACTTAAAAATGTTGTTTCGCATCTGTACGTTAGTATTTCGATGTTAATGATGTTAACGGAAATAATTTTTCGCAATATAGTGGTCTTGTGTGTTTATGGGTTTGTTGATTTGTAATATGCAATGAGACCAAGTAAAGACCCGTTGTTCCGTAGTTTATAGTAAAGACCTATTTTTACCTAGTTTAGTTTAGCTTATATTGATTATTGGGGATTTAGATTTTACAAGGGATTGAGGCCCCCTTCGTATTAGGTTAAAGAAGGAAGCTGTAGAGTTGAATTTGTGGGTAGAGTTGTAGGAGAAAAGGACAAACTCAAGCTTTGGTTGGATAGATTTTGTTGAAAACTTGAACTCATCAGTGGACAAGAAAAAGAAAATCCTACTATAAGTGGAAGAATTGAAGACATATTTCAATTCTACAATTGGGTTTTTGAAGATAGTGTTTCCATATTTATTACGGGAAGACAGAAGGCAGAGTATTTTTTTTCATTGATGGCAAGGTCATCTCGACAATGATGAACAAGAGAAAGTGGCAAGACCAACAACGTAATGATGATCGCATGGCAAGATCAGAACCATAAACTCTAGGAGTCAAGGAAGCAAATCACGGTAGAAAATCGTAAAATGTGAAACCACGAATTAATCTCTATTTCAGAGTTTCAGATACCAGGAGTTGGAGGTGTCAAGGACACTCACGACAAGAATGATGAAATCACGAAATGCGAAACCGTGACTTAATCTCCATTTCGGAGTTTCGGATATTGGGAGTTGGAGGTGTCAAGGACACACATGACAAGAATGATGAAATCGCAAAATGAGAAAGATAAGAGCATGTGAAAGACTCCATTTCGGAGTTTCGCAGACCGAGAAATCAAAGATCAAAGGAACTTTAACCTTTGAAGTAGCAAACCTCGAAATCCCGAAACAGACACATCAACAAACCACGTCAGCAAACCACATTTACTAAGGACACATGGCACAATCAGGAAATGACAAGTGTCAAGTTGATTCAACATTTCAGGCACATGTATGTCACAAATTAGAGTGACATGTGACAGCTATTTGACACATGTCAATCCACGTGTGACGTCTGCAGGTTTACGTCACATCAAAACTTTCTATTTTAGGGTTTTTACATAGCAAGAAGAAACTCCACCATCACGAACTCTCGAACTTCGAAATGATGAAAGGGACTATTGTAAGTCTCAAAAATATGAAATCCCATCAACCATCCATGTTAATTTTAATATTCTCATATTTGAAGGTCATATATATGTGAATGCCTTGGAGAAGTTGCTAAATATACTAGAACATTATTTATTTTTCAACAATTTTTCCAATAAGGAAAATATGAAGTTTTCACTCCTAAAGGTTGTTCCCCATGTCCAACATTGATTGGAAAATTACTCTGAGAAAATATCCACATAGGAGTCTAGAATATTTTTGGTTGAGTCCACTTGGGAGTATTTTATGGATGTGGTCAAGGAACAAGATTACATTGTTGGAAACTACAACAACTAGTACACAAGATGGACCATATTGTGTCGGGATAGGGACCAAGCAATGTAGACTTCATAAATACCTTCCAAACCTTGCACAACACATCTCTAATGGCAAGTATTATTAATGGTGAATTATTGCTGCAGACTAATTTGCATTTGTACTTTTGCAATCTCATAAGTTTGTTTCCTAAATTGCTGACGGATCTTGTAACCTATGCCTAAATTTAGCTTAGACAACTAGCTAATGACTCAACAATTTTTCTTGAGTTTTTCCCCTGCCCTCAGTCCTTACCTTTACTTTTACCTAGCAGTGAATATTATTAATGCCTTATTAATTTCTTTATTATTTTTTAATTCCTTGTTATTTGCTTTACGTTAAATGCCCGGTTATTTATTATTAAATGACATGTTATTAAATGCCTTGTTATTTGCTTTATGATATTTTTTTTGTTATTTGCTTCATTATTCATTTTAATGGTAGCATTCTAGTTTAAGATGGTTGCTATGGTTATCAAGATTAATGGCTAGTTAGATGGAGATTTGGATTAAAATAGATGTAACTGTGTAGGTTGTGTTAATGATTTAATTTGATTGGGGAGTAAAGATGGGATTTCATATTTTAACTTTGCTAGACTAATTGCATTTAATGTCTATTGATTCTAAATTAATGGCTAAATCATAATTTAGACAATCTAGTTAGATTATAATTAAGAATTAATTATATTTTAATTATTAGCCAAGTCGAAGTTCAAACTTGCTTATTGATGTCTATCTAAAGTTGATTTAGAGGGTACCTTGATGACAATTTGTAATTTAAAATTTTGCAAATGGATTGGTTTTAAGACTAATTTAGATTGTACCTTATTGTCATATTGCATTTTAGACATGCTAAGTTGGCCTCGTAATAGACGATTACAATAGACTGTAATTATTGACTAGCTTGACTCGATGATTGATTGAGGTATTGGCGAAGCCATTTTTAGCTTGCGCTTCCCATTGAGGGGGTTGTGGTTCCTTTTAATTAACATTTGTACTTGGTTGTAAACATTTAATGTCCTTGGTTCCTCACTGTAAGGGTTCTACTTACTTGTGTAATTAATTTTGAGTTGTTAGGATGATTGTTCTTAGCTTAGTAGGCTTGGTCTGCTTGTGTTGGACGGGATGTAGATACTTCCTTGTTTCTCAGAACAGACGCCATCCTTGAGACCTTAAATGTTCAAAATCGATGGGAACCTTGGCTTGAGTATTTCTTATGTGTCCTGGAGGTCCTAACCATTGCAGGGTAAGATGGGCGGGTGGTCATTCTTATTCTTCATCAGTTGAACATCGTACATTGCTTCTAGGTGCTTGATGTGATTTTATGTTAGGTCGTTATGTTGTTATTGCATGAGTTGCATGCGTTGTGTTCGTCATCATGTTGGGATGTTAAGTATAATGTCATCATTATCTTCCTACACACACAAAAAAAAATAAAAAAAAATCGCACTTGTTATGTGAGGCTTGTTGTCGTGACGAATTGGGACGTTTGTTACATGTGGTATCAGAGCGAGTTTCAACCCGTGACTTGGGATCGCTACAGATTTCATTGACAAGATTTGATTATAATGTCACTAATTGAGTTGACTTGTGTGCGTACAGGTGATCATGGTTAGAGGACGCCGCAGAGGCAAATGACGGGGTGCTAGGGTAGGAGGTGCAACGCCTCCAGTAGCATCCACGCCTGAGGAGTCTAACCCCCAGGGAGACAAGAAGGTTCTCGGATAGGAGCAGATAGAAGTTGGTGATGTAGTCAGAATGATGAGATATTTTCAGCGCATGTCCGAGGCATTGATCAGTCATTTGGATAGAGATGAGGCCAGGGCACCGACACCCACTAAGGTTCCACCGCGCACTTTGGTCGGTACTGGTAGCATTCACCGTGAACTCGAGAAGGGTAAATTTTTCGAGTTCTTTGGTGCCCTGGATGACGCAACCACCGAGGCATGGTTGGAGAACATGGCGATGTGCTTCACACTTCGTGATTGTACCTCCAACATGAAGGTCCTCATGGCAGTCTTTCAACTAAAGGGGAGCACTCTTCTATGGTGGAAGATGCTCCTACCACAGATGAATGTGGTCGTCAAAGATGTGTCATGGGAATTGTTCGAGGAATGGTTCTGAGAGAGGTACCTTTCATAGGAATTCATTGAGCGTCATCTCAATGAGTTCAACGCCTTACGACAGGGAGGTCGTATAGTGCTTGAGTACGAGGCCCATTTTATGGACCTTCTCTGGTATGCTTTGCACCTTAACACTGAGAAACTTAAGGTCAATAGGTTCGTGTTCAGCCTTAACGACAACATACGTGAAAAGGTCAGGATTCTGATACCTCAAACCTTGCATGATGTTGTCTAGAAGGCCCTCATAGCAGAGGAGGAGCTTATCAATGGGGGTAATACTAGGATTCCAGCAAGACCAGCAGGAAAGGTGTCATCTGGAGCACAGTAGCATCAGACACCAGCCAGAAATACGTCGGGATATCGTGGCTTCCAAAGGGGATCCACTTTTACTACACCTTGGCGACTGATGCCTCAACAACGGACACCTTATTGGGGACCACAGCATCAGCAACAATGTCAACTACAGCAACAACAGTTTAGGCCTGTTCAGCAGAACATAACAGAATTTCAGGCCGGTGGGCTGTCATCTTCTACTTTGGGTATCAGGACTATTGGGCCGAAGAAGGGGTGGGGCATGTGTGGAGAGCTACACTACCAGCGTGACTGCCCTTTGGAGAGGACTAAAGCGTTTGGATCAGCTGGACCCACTACTGTGGGAGATATGGGCAAGGCTCATCGGATTCATGCAGTGGTGAATAACTGCCAGGCAAAGCACGAGTCGACTGTGCTCGAGATGACAGGTATCATCGCTGACCAGACCCTTAGTATTTTAATATATCCCGGTGCTACCGAGAGTTTCATTTCTGGTGCAATGCTAAAAGGGATTAAGGTAAAGGCAGTCAAACAGGATAAGTTTAGCTTCGTATAGATGGCCTCGGGAGCCAAACACAAGGTTAGAGGAAAGGTTACGGGCTGTGTCCTTAACCTGGGAGAGCTTGTCACAAGGGCCAACTTGTATGTCATGATCCTAGGGTCTTATGATGTCATCATTGGTATGGACTGGTTGGAATCGCATGAGGCGATACTCAACTGTAAGACGAAATGGTTGAGCTTGGTTGATGACAAGGGATAGAGACGTGTGATTGTAGGTCGGAACCAGGGAGATTCCCTAAGGTTCATCTCTTCCTTGCAACTTTGGAAGAGCATGCGCAAGGGGTGCAAGCTTTATGCGATCCTTGCATTAAACGAGAAGGGAGTACCAGAAGATCTAGAACACCTTCCGGTGGTTAGAGAGTTTGTGGATGTATTTCCGAAGGAGTTACCTAGGATGTCGTTGGAGAGGGAATTGGAGTTTACCATAGACCTAAAACCAGGGACTGAAGAGATAGCAAGAATGCCTTATCGAATGTCGACCCCGGAGTTACAAGAGTTGAAAATGCAACTGAAGGAGTTGTTGGACCTGGGATTGATACTTCCTAGTGTGTCAGCGTGGGGTGCACCTATTATTTTCATATGAAAGAAGAATGGGTTGTGGAGGCTCTACATTGACTACCGTCAATTGAATAAGGCCACGATCAAGAATCAATATCCATTGCCAATGATTGATGATCTGTTCGATCAAATGAAGGACGTGACGGTGTTCCTCAAGATTGATTTACGATCAGGGTATCACCAGTTATAGATCAAGGATGATGACGTCCCTAAGACCGCCTTTAAGATGAGGTTTAGACATTACGAGTTTACTCTTTTACCATTTGGACTAACAAACACCCCAGGGGTATTTATGAGTTTAATGAATGGGGTGTTCCGCAAGTACTTAGACAAGTTCATCCAAGTATTCATTAACGATATTTTGATCTACTCTTGGATAATGGAGGAGCATGACGAACGATTGCGCTTGGTACTACAGTTTCTGTGAGAGAACAAACTATATGGGAAGTTGTCCAAATTCTCTTTTTATCAATCAAAGATTCACTACTTGGGGCATGTCATCTCCGACGAAGGCATCGTCGTGGATCTAGTGAAAGTCGACACCATTATGGAATGGCTTGCGCCAACGAATGTCCCAGAAGTGTGTAGCTTCATGGGTTTAGCAGAAAACTATCAACGGTTCTTCGAGGGATTTTCGAAGATAGCAAATCCGATCACTCAATTGTAGAAGAAAAACAAGAAGTTTGTTTGGACCGAGAAATGCGTGGAAGCATTTTGGAGGCTCAAGGAGTTATTGACAACAACACCAGTACTAAAGGTCCCTGACATGGACGCGGACTTCTTGGTATGCACCGACGCATCCAAGGAAGGCTTGGGCGGGGTCTTGATGCAAGATGGACGAGTGATCGTTTAAATTTTGAGGAAACTGAGAAGGCATGAGGAGAACTACGCGACATATGATTTGGAGTTGTTAGCCATTGTTTATGCCTTGAAGGTTTGGAGACACTACCTTGTTGGATAAAAATTCGAACTAAAGACTTACCATTGTGGACTACAACACATCTTTACGCAAGGCGACCTGAACGCGCGACAACGATGTTGGTCAGAATTTCTTAGTGAGTACGACTTCGAGATTACTTACATAAAATGAACGGGGAACCGAGTGGCGGATGCATTGAGTTAGATACACGCATATTTTTGGTGTTGCCGCTTCGGACGACTCTACATGAAAAGATTCTAACTTTACAGTGTGATGATGACTGGTACAAAGAGGTCGAGGGTTTTTTCAAACAAAAGACAATGATGGTACCATGTTTGAAGGATTTTCATTTGATAACAATGGGTTATAGAGGTTTAAAAATCGGATCTACGTACTTCCGAACGATGAGTTGAGGATGTTGATCCTGTGCGAGGCTCATAGAGCAATTTACATGGCTCACCCAGAAATCACGAAGATGAGGGAAAATCTTAAACCCTTATTCTTCTGGAAGGGAATGAAGGAAGACATAGTCAACTATGTGGCCAGATGTCTAGAATGTCAGCAGGTAAAGGCTGAACACAGACACCCAGTAGGATTACTACAACCACATGTTATTCCGGAATCAAAATGGAAGGTTATTTCGATGGATTCTATTGTTGGATTTCCACTGACGGCAAGGAGACATGACTCAATTTTCGTAGTAGTAGACACTCTGACGAAGAGTGCTCACTTTATTCCTATGCATACAACGTATCAAGCACCTGACATAGCTAGAGTTTTCATTATTGAGATTGTGAGGCTGCATGGCGTGCCTAAGAGGATTATATCTGATCGAGGATCAGTGTTTACTAGACGATTTTGGATGAGTTTCCAAAAGGCCTTGGGAACCCAACTTAACTTTAGTACTAAGTATCACCCGGAGACTGACGGGCATACTGAATGAACGAACCAGACCTTGGAGGACATGTTGCGCATGTATGTGATGGACCAACAAAAGCGTTGGGAAGAATTCTTGCCACTAGTAGAGTTCGCTTACAACAACAGTTACCAGAGCACCATTAAGATGGCGCCTTTCGAGTTTCTTTACGGGCGACCATGTCTTACGCCTTTCAGTTGCAATCGACTTGAGGATAGGGTCCTAGTAGGATATGAAGCGATCCAAGAAATGGAAGAGAAAATGAAAAAAATAAGACAAAGGATTAAAGAAGTGCAGGATTGACATAAGAGTTATGTCAATGCGCACCATGTCGACCGTAGTTATGAGGTTGACAATCGAGTCTTCTTGCGGGTTAAACCACATAAGAGTTCGATCAAGTTTGGGAAGGGAGCTGAACTCTCTCCTAGGTTCATGGGACCTTTTGAGATTGTGGAGAGAAAGGGGCATGTGGCCTATCGACTAGCCTTGCCAGATTCTTTGAGGCGTATGCACAATGTTTTTCATGTATCTGTTTTGAGACATTATATTAGTGATCCTACACATGTTATTGACATGAGTTATTTGCAGGTATTGGATGAGGGGGCACTCACAGCTGAGGCTATCCGCATCTTGGATCATCACATTCGATAGCTATGACATCGAATGATAGAGAAGGTCAAGGTACAGTGGGACAATTATAGTCCACACTCGGCGACCTGGGAGGACGCATATGATATGCACCGACAGTTTCCATTTTTGTTTGATAGATAGACATATGATACTATGATACACTTTATTTCGACATATATACTGTGAAACTACGGGATGAAGTTTAGACCAAGAGGGGGTGTATGTAACATCCTGCTCTAGTGCATTGAGAAAACTTATTCTTTGAGGACACTTGCTCGCAAGTGATCCGGATTATTATGCTATTAAAACTTTTGATTTTGATTATGAGGCGTTATGGGATGATGACATGTTGTTTTTCTACCTCAACATAGACAGGTGCTATTGACTCGGTTTTACTGAGTGTGCAAGATTTTGGACCTCAAGGATGTAGAGGCATCGATGGAACCCCTTGGACTCCAGATCGAGTCGGGGAGTGTATCATTGGGATTTGATTTTTTTACTATGATGTTAGTGCATATGATTAGATGATATGATATGGATATGTTCTGATATGATTTTTTGATGATGCAGGCTGACGATAGCTTTCCGACTAGACTCACATATGGAGTAAAGGGGTCACGCACGACTATCAGAGATGTTGAGGGAGGTGTGGAAAACAACCCTGCCACAACCTACTAGCACTCCCGCAGTGGCTCGAACTGTAGGTTAATGATTACCTAGTTCAAGATGACCCACGATGCCATGAGGGAAGATTGTGACAGTGACTCACAATGATTCTAAGGGGTGCGCAATAAGGAAGGGGCCTTATTCCTTAGAGGCCCTTAGTCTCCCACAAGTTCACCTGGAGAAGTGTTGACTCCAGGGGTTATTGATGTCTACCAAGTTAGTCAAGAGGTGAGTGTCACCCTTGGAGAATGTAGTGCGTTCTGAAGGGCATGTCTTGCAAGGGAACAAAAGAGGCAAGTGGCACCCTTGGAGCACGTAGTGCGTCCTGAAGGGCACGCCGCAGAAGGGAACAGATGAGGCAAGTGGCACCCTTGGAGCACCTAGTGCGTCCTGAAGGACACATCACATTGTTGATGATAGAGGAGTGAACCTATATGGCCTTAGGACAAATAACATGTTAAGTTTTTTTTAAAACAATTTCCCTAATTAAATGTCGCCGAGTACAAAATTTAATGTCTAAGTCTAAATTAAGCTAGTGGTAAAATTTTGTCTACCTTTAATTTTTTTTTTTATAATATATATATATATATATATATATATATAATAATTAAAATAAAAACAACTTAAATAATAATTAGGATCTTTGTAAAATCTTGTAACATGAAGGGAGTAAGAAATTTAAATTATTCAAAAAAAATCTGTTGGAATTAATTGTTTTATCTTTTTGATAATTTAAAATATATTAATTAAATGATAAAAGGGAAAAAGGATTAAGATTCCACACCTTCCTTTTTGAGTTCTAATTAAAAAGGGGAAAGAGGGAGATTCTAAAATTTGGGAAACTAGGAAAAGAGGTATACATAAAAAGGGGAAAAGGGGAACATAAGGGAAAAAGAGGAAGGTCAAACTTAATAAAGCATCTACCATTTAAGAGCTTCTAATTTAAACTGAACTAGCAAATTAATAAAAAGGAAAGTTATTAAAACCTTTAAGAGAATTTGGGGACACCTAGGACTGATCATAGGAGTAACTCCAGGTGGGTGAGGGAAATAAAGATAATTAATTAATTAAAGAAGTTAATTTATGGAGAAATGAATGGGATAGTTGACACTTGTACGGGGAGGAATTTTTAGGAATTTAATTATAAAACTTAACTAAAAGAGAATTTTTGGAAAGTGAGGAACCACAAAACTCTATATAATGAAGGGAGGTGATGGATGTTGATCATCTTCTGTTTGCGTAACGTTACGCTGTAGAAATATTCACTTGATTGACTTAACTTGTGGGAGTTGGCATATTTAGCTCGGTGAGGAGTGGTAGCTCGGCCTTATGAGGCGAGCTAACAGTTAGTCAAAATATCTAGATAGTGAGTGTGTGGCCCCTTTGCGGCTCGGGGGGATAGGGGGGAAGAAGAGTACCCCTAGCGTTGGTCGGGGGGTACCGGTGAAGTCTTGACATTCAGCGAGCAGAAGTTGCATGGAGCGCATGGACGTCACTTAGAGCGGGCGTTCAGGCAACTGTATGCTCTCTTCTTTTTGTTTAGTAGATGTTGTATGCATTATACTTAGATCTGCATGTTGATTGGGGATGCAAATTGATTGTTTAGATTGGTGACTGAACGTTTCCTAGCCTAGCTCCACGACTGTTGACTCCCTTGGTCTTCGTTTTCCCGCATGTCTTGACCACCTAGTTGTGTGTGATTGTGACCTTCGTGGCTGTTAGCCTTCATCCCTATCTCACCAGTCCTCCCTTGAGCAGTGGGCCAGGAGCCTGATCTACGGTCCTTGCCTTAGTGTTAAAAGACCTATGGATCTCAATGCCCTACTTTTCTGTGCAAGCATGGCGAGCAAAGGAAGTTCTTGTCAGCCGTCTACCCCTTTTGATTGTTCTTGGTCAGTTGATAGTATTGCGCCCTCTTGTGATTGATTTGTTCATGCTACGATCTTCTACTGCTTTTTCTTTTCACCCTGGAGTCATCGCCCACACTCTTCTTGGCCGAATGGTTTTAGTTTAAGGGTTATGGTAGCCTCAAGCCCATCTAGGTATTTTAATTTTTTAGAGTTCGATTTCATTTTGTCGAATGAACTGTGATGAGTCGAGTTTTCATTTAGTTTTACTGCCGATAGAATCCTTGAATTAAGCCTTTGGTGTGATCCTTTTTGTTAGTCCTGTCAATTTAATTCTTGAACCCATCAATTCACATTCATCCTTTTGAATCAAGTAGTTCGTTTTTTTTTTGTTGAGTTATCCCTTGAATAATCTCTCTCTTGGAGCTACCCCTGCCAAGGTGGCTTACTCGCTTCAGTAAGTTGCTCAAGCCCTTCGATAAAAGAGACATGTTCAACCGTTGCATTCTCAAATTTTTGGACAGTCTGTGATTGCCTTTGAAGGCGTTTTTTTTTTCTCTTTTTGAACCACCATTTATACCAGGGATTTTATTGAGGAACCTTAGTTCTTGGTTGGGAATTTATCTTCGATCTTATATCTACATTTTTCTTGACTGGTCATTGGTTGGGGTCAGGCTACGTTGCAAGTTGGGTGACATGAAATTTTAATGACTTGTTAAAGGCGTTCTCTTTACTGACTATGGCACTACATTTTCATTTTAAATTGACTATGATTCCTTACCTTGACGGCATTGGGGGTTGCGTTCTGTAATCCTTTTTTTTTACTTGTGCGGTTTTTTTTAACTCGGCAATTTATTTCAGAAATTTTTTCTCCAGGGATTTTTTTTTTTACCCGAGATCTTCATGGTTATACCTGCGTTTTTTTCCTTGTCGGATTGAGATGGAAAACCTGCTTTTACTGAATCATTTATGGATTGCGTTTAAACATTGGGCCTTTACTTTACATCTTTTAATAATTGGATTTTACTTTTACTCTTTAATTTTGGTGTTATATTCAAAGGGCATAATTGTGTTCAGGACAACGCTCCATTGACTAGTGTTTACCTTTACGACGTTTATTATTTGTTAGAATTTATTTTACCTGTTGTTGCCCCGAGCAGCCTTTAAATGATCTCTAGAGAATCTCGATAGATTATCCATGAAAATGATGCTATGTACAGACGACCATTGCAATCTATGTATTGACTATTTTAACATTATCCTACAACACACCTGGAATTCTGAGCAAATCCTTCCACCTTTGGATGCTTTTATGTTACAAACCGGTTGCCATCCACCCAAATTTTCTGAAAGGTTTTACACCCTTGGGCTACAATTGTCACATAGATTGGAAGCAAATTGCCACATCAAAACTCCCACAACGAAATTTTAACTTGCAGGGTGTGACAGTGGGCTCGCTCATGCGTTGTAACCATTATTTTTAAATTCACTGGATAACATTGTTGCTGTCATAATTTTTATCCTTAGTAGCTCCACTTTGCCTGCATAGAGAGTGTGCCCTGTTCTTGAGAGCCCGCGTTGACCGTCAGGTTATTATACCGCCTATAATGATGCCTGTGACTTCATAAGTTTGGTGTAGGCACGGTATGGAGATGCTTTATGATAACTCATCTCTAATGACAAGTATTATTAATGGTGAATTATTGTTGTAGACTAATCTGTGTTTATACTTTTTCAATCTCATAAGTTTGTTGCCTAAATTGTTGACAGATCTTGTAACGTGTGCCTGACTTTAGCTTAGACAACTAGCTAATGATTCAACAATTTTGCCTGAGTTTTGCCCGTGCCCAGAGTCCTTACCTTTACTTTTACTTGGTAGTGAATATTATTAATGCCTTATTAATTGCTTTATTATTTTTTAATGCCTTGTAATTTTCTTTACGTTAAATGCCGTGTTATTTATTATTAAATGCCTTGTTATTTGCTTTACATTAAATGCCCAGTTATTTATTATTAAATGCCATGTTATTAAATTCCTTGTTATTTTCTTTATGATAAATTCTTTTTAATTCTCTTCATTATTCATTTTAATGGTAGCATTCTAGTTTAAGATGGTTGCTATGGTTATCAAGATTAATGGCTAGTTGGATGGATATTTGGATTAAAATAGATGTAACCCTCTAGGTTGTGTTAATGATTTAATTTGATTGGGGAGTAAAGATGGGATTACATATTTTAACTTTGCTAGACTAGTTGCATTTAATGTCTATTGATTGTAAATTAATGGCTAAATCATAATTTAGACAATCTAGTTAGATTATAGTTAAGGATTAATTATATTTTTAATTATTAGCCAAGTCGAAGTTCAGACTTGCTTATTGATGTCTATCTAACGTTGATTTAGAGGGTACCTTGATGACAATTTGTAATTTAGAATTTCGCAAATGGATTGGTTTTAAGACTAATTTAGATTGTACCTTATTGTCATATTGCATTTTAGACATGCTAAGTTGGGCTCGTAATAGACGATTAAAATAGACTATAATTATTGACTAGCTTGACTCGACGATTGATCGGGGTATTGGCGAAGTCGTTTTTAGCTTGCGCTTCCCATTGAGGGTGTTGTGGTTCCTTTTAATTAATGTTTGTACCTGGTTGTAAACATTTAATGTGCTTGGTTCCTCACTACAAGGGTTCTAGTTACTTGTGTAATTAATTTTCGGTTGTTAGGATGATTGTTCTTAGCTTAGTAGGCTTGGTCTTCTTGTGTCGAGCAGGATGTAGACAAATCCTTGTTCCTCAGAACAGTTGCTAGCCTTGAGACCTTAAATGGTCAAAAGCGATGGGAACCTAGGCTTGAGCATTGTTTATGTGTCCTGGAGGTCCTAACCATTGCAGGGTAGGATGGGTGGGTGGTCATTCTTATTCTTCGTCGGTTGAACATCATACATTGCTTCCAGGTGCTTGATGTGATTTTATGTTAGGCCGTTATGTTGTTATTGTGTTAGTTGCATGCGTTGTGTTCGTCATCGTGTTGTGATGTTGAGTATAATGTCATCATTATCTTCCTACACACAAAAATCAAAAATAAAAAAAATCGCACTTATTATGTGAGGTTTGTTGTCATGATGAATAGGGAGGTTTGTTACAGCCCATTCATCTCAACTTTTTAAATAAAGCATCGGGATAGTTATTGTTAGAATAATGAAGAAACTTCTAGAGTGTATTAAAATTAGAATATTGTTTAGAGTTTGTTTCATTGGAACACAGATTGGGGTTGAAGATGCTTTGATATCCACTTAAATAAGAGTGTGATCTAATTTACTATTAGACTATAAATGTAATAGTTTTCTCTCATTAATCCGCGTTTTGTGAGGTCTGTCTCACTTGTGTGTGGTTTCCATGTAGTTTTAATATGGTATCAGATTGATAGGTTAAATAACCACTCTAAGGAACCACATCATTGTTACTGTGTTTCTGTTCATTGACTGGCGTGAAGGGGCCAATGTTTCGTTGCCTTGTGGTCTTGATTGTTCGTTGTTCACTATCATTACTATTGTTGTGTGTTGTCTTCGCACCTGTTATGTTCCCACCTATGTTCGCGCCTGTGTGATAGAGCTGCGAGCTGTCTGAGTGCAATTTCTATTGCTACAATCTGTGGAGCTGCGGTTGCTGAAGTGCAAGTGCTCAAGTGATGATGGTGTGTTGGAACTATGATTACTGAAGTGTTTTTCCTACAAGTGGAGGCACATACATGTGTTGGCTTTGTGAGGGTGTTATATACGTTGTCCCTTTACATCGAATTACACAATATTGTGGAGCCACATTGTTTTTGTTGCCAACATTTGCAGAGAGAGCATCCGCTATCGTTTGTTCTGGTGGAGCCTGTGTGAAGGGTATAACCGTCGCTACCAATATGAACTAGCGACTAGAGAAGGTCAATATTCAGTTCAAGTGGAGTTTGATTGATTTATATAAGTTGTTACTCATATATACGCTGGCAGATATATACGTTGTCCCTAACACAGAGAGTTTAGACAATTATGTTTGCGTGCAACCTCAGGATGCGAGCATGTGGAGCTGGTCGTTGTTTTTTTTTAGAGCATTTATATAGTGCTGGTGGTGGTTTTATTTGAGAATTGACTATGTTTTCCACTACTTTGCATGTTATACAATTCACCGATCTGTTTTCCATTACAGATTGCACAGAAATGGAGAAGTACCAGGTAGTCAAAAAGACAAAACAATTTCCTTGTTTTCCATTGGTGAATAATTGTTAAAGCTTGTTGAATTGTTTGTGTGGAATATGAAAAACCCTCTTGTTGATTCATATTTAAATGAGTCTACTAAACTTGATGGCAAGAATTATGTAAACTGGAAGTTTAAGATGACCACCATTTTAGAGGCATATAGTCGATGGACGATTGTCAAAGGTGATGAGCCCAAACCCACTATTGTTTCCTCAATTCCAGATTGGGATAGGCGAGAGATGAAAGAGAAAGTGTTTTTTCATATGTCCATAAATAACAACATCATTCCTGATATAAGAGACTATAAAAATTCCAAAGAGACGTGGGAGGTTCTCAATGGTTTGTACAAAACCTCTAATGCAAACCATATCTTATTTTTAAAAACTAATCTATTATCTATCAAAATTGAAGCCAATGAAAACATAAGTAATTTTGTATCCATAATTAAAGATTTAAGTGATAAGTTGGGTGACATTGGTGAAAAGGTTTCGAGTAATGATTTAGTAACAATTTCCTTGAAGGGTTTAGTGCAAGATTATAAAGTTTTTATTTCAGCACTCTCACCTAGACCAACACCCCCTACTTTTGATGAACTGGCTTGTATTCTTCTTCAAGAAGAAGAAAGAATGAAGAACTATGATCAGAACTCAAGTGGCTCATATTTGGCTTTGACTGCAAAAGTCAAAAGATCATAGCGAGGTAAATTGTGGGACAAGAACAGAGGTTGGTTTCAAACAAAGAAAAAATGTATGACACATCCTGATTCTTATGTTAACAGAAATGTTGAATGTGAATATTGTGGAAAACCTCGACATCTTGCTAAAGATTTCTATAGAAGAAAGAATCATGAATCAAACCAGAGATATAAAAGGAATAATGGAAATTTTGTGCATAAAGACACTTTAGTTAATGATGGATTTAAAAATCTTAAGGTGCTCATTTCTGAAGCTGCGTTGTGTGCTAAAACTGATGATGAAAATCCATGGTTCATAGATTCTGATGCATCAGCTCATATGACCTTTAATAAAGAATGGTATGATGAATATTATGAGAAAATTGATGGCACACACATTTACTTAGGAGATAACAGACACATAAAGTCCAAGTCTATGGATTAATAAGTGTGAACTTACCTAATGGACAATTGAGACAGATTCATAATGTAATGTATGTCCCTGGTATTAAAAAGAATTTGAGATTTGTTTCAACTATCACTGATAATAATCTAACATTTTAATTTGGTAAGTTGAGGTGTGTTGTAAAAGATATCCAAGATCGCTACAGGATTGTTTCCAAAGGTACCAGGGTTGGTGGATTGTATAAGTTGGATGTGACAATGAACTGCCATGTTGCATTGAAATCCACAACAATGTCAACGGAAGAGTTATGGCACCACATGTATGAGAACCTAAAATAAAATGATTTAATGCTGTTGCAAATAAAAACTATGGTAGAAGGTCTTCCTGTTATGAAGAATGATCATTTTCCTTATGAAGCATGTGCACTTGGTAAGCAACATAGAGAGGATTTTTACATACATATAGACAAAATACAAACATATATACTTGAACTAATTCATACAGATGTATGTGGACCTATACAAACTAGGTCATTTGGTGGTGGTTCCTACTTTCTTATTTCTGTTGATGATATATCTATATATACATGGGTCTATTTCATAAGGAGAAAAAGTGATGTATTTGAGTACTTTAAAGAATTCAGAACTATGACTAAAAAAAATAAAGGCAAATGTATTAAAGTTCTTAAATCTCATCAGGGTAAAAGTTATTGTAAATTTTATGGAATCCAACAACAATTTATAGTACCTCATACACCTCAGCAAAATGTTGTTACTGAGAGAAGGAACAAAACATTGGTAGAGTGTGCTCATAGTATGCTTCAAGGTAAAAACATTTCTAATGTTTTTTGGGTAGAAGTCGTTAATATTGCAGTTTATTTAAAGAATCGAAGTCCAACTAAGAAATTAGATTTCCAAACTCATTTTGAGATTCTTTATGGTTATAAACCTGATGTCAGTCATTTAAAATTATTTGGATCCATTTCCTTTGCACATATTCCAAAGAATGAGAGAAGAAAACTTGATGCAAAGTCAATCAAGTGTGTTTTTATTGGGTATTGTACTCATAAAAGAGCATACAAATTGTTTGATCCCAGTTCACATAAACTGTTTGCAAGTAGAGATTTAATGTTTCATGAGAATGTAGATAGAGTTGATAAAATGAATGGTGCAAATGCCTTGGATAATGTTAGTGATGAACATGTCAAAATAGATGCAATGGTTAAACAGGAACAAGAACAGGTACAGGTTTGAGAACGGAATGAAAGCGGTATGGACACTTCAAGCACTGAGGATACATCAAGTGGAGAAGAGTCTCCACAAAGCAGGAGACAAGAGGAAACCAGTGAAGGACCAAGGAGGTCATCACAACAAACTCAACCACATATAAGGTATAAAGATTATGCATTGATGTCTCATGTAATCAATGTTGTAGAACCTGTAGACTATGATCAAACTAAAGAACATGAAGAGTGGAGAAATGCTATGAATGATGAATATGACTCCCTTATGAAAAATCAAACATGGGAATTAGTTGAACTGCGTGAAAACAAAGTCCGTATTGGAAGAAAATGGTTATATAAATCTAAATTTAAAGCAGATGGCAGCAATGATATATAAAAGACAAGACTAGTTGCAAAAGGATATTCACAAATTTTTCTGATTCAAATTGGGATCTACCTCAGGCTATGCATTTCATATAGGATTAGGGGTTGTATCGTGGAGTAGAAAGAAGAAACATATTGTTTCTTTGTCGTCAACAAAATCTGAGTATAAATCCTTGACCAGTGCCACCTGTGAAGCTGTTTGGTTGCGGAGAATTCTTGCAGATGTCGAAGAGGAGCAAAATGGTCCAACATGCATCAACTGTGACAATCAAACTGCTATCGAATTTTCACACAATCCAATATATCATGCAAGATTAAAACATATCGAGCTACAACATCACTTTGTGAGAGAGAATATTGAATCAAACGAAATTGGTTTGATATTTTGTAATACCAATGATAATGTGGCTGATATATTTACCAAACCTCTTGGTAAACTCAAGTTTGAAATTTTTAGAAGCAAGTTAGGTGTAGTAGAAAATTCGTTTCTCCATTAAAGAGGGATGTTAGAATAATGAAGAAACTTCTAGAATATATTAAAATTAGAATATTGTTTAGAGTTTGTTTAGTTGACACCCAGATTGAGGTTAAAGATGGTTTGAGATCCACTTAGGAGTGTGATCTAATCTACTATTAGACAATAAATGTAATAGTTTTCTCTCATTAATCTAAGTTGCACAATATAAAAATAATGTATGTGGACAGTAACGTCTCTTTGTCTCCATCATAATATAAAAAGGCGGAAATATCGATTCGATTCCTTCCAGTGTACATTGTATTTGCTGGGACAATCAAAAGATTAGGTTTGTTAATGGGCACATAATAATAGTTACTAACACTATTGATGACAATGAATCACAAAAAAAAAACAAAGTACAAACCCACTTTTTCTTTTATTTCATGATGTGCAGATTGTAAGAAAGAAGCTTCTAAAATATCATATTCAAATACCTCTATCAACCTCCTATCCACGGGAAATAAATTAAAGCGGAAGAATACAGCAGCATGCTTATATGCAATTGGAGTTGCAGTAACAACAGAACTGACATAATATTCTTCAGGATTTGAATTTAATATATTATAAATTCTGAGTCCCCTGTAAATATTCTTACTAGTGCAATATTCCATTATGCTCTTTGCGTTTTCAAGTCTTGAATAATAACCCAAAAAGAGAATAGAAAAAAGAGCCCACATGGAATGTCTAATGGTTCAGATATAAAATGAAATTCTCGAAAGTACATTGAAGGTCGCTGAGTTAGTGACGAGTATCACAGAATTCTTACCGCATTTGACGGCTAAATTGCCTCGTGACGGGCAATTTACCCGTCGAATTCCATTCCTGGGCCGCCGCCGCCGCATGGGGTTGGGCCTGGAGCAAGGTCGACAGCGTTTAGGATCTATACGTTAATGTTCAGACGTCAGTGATGTTGTCAGAAATAAGTTGCCGTAATTTCAAACGATGTGTAGTTTGCATTATATGTGAAGGTTCCGACGTCAGTGACGTTAAACGCAAGAAGTTGCCGTAATTTCATTGAAGAACAAAATCTAATGCATTCATTGTCTAATGCCACGAGTATGATTAGGCGCATAGATCACCTGCAACACTGAAAATGTTCCACCGTCCTCGTGCGCAATAAAACATTGGGAATAGATGATTGTTTTATTCGTTCCTTAACAATTAAAAATGTCAAAGGATATGCGTTTGGCATCTGTACGTTAGTGTTCCGACGTCAGTGATGTTAACGGAGACAAGTTGCCCTAATTTCGAATGATGCCCGTTTGGCATCTATATGTTAATGTTCCGACGTCAATGATGCTAACGGAAAGAAATTGCCGTAATTTCATTGAAGAACAAGACCTAAATCATGGAATGCCTTAGGGTTAGATATCAAGTTAAAATCTCGAATGTACATAGAATGTCGGTGAATTAGTGCCTTCGGATCTTTTAAAGACAACGACAAGTATGATTAGGTGCATCGATCACCTGTAACACTGAAAATATGTTCCACCGTCATCGTGCGTAATAGAACTTTGGGAACAAATTATTGTTTTTTCCGTTCCTTAATGTTCCAAAATGTCAAACGATTATAGTTTCGCATCTGTACGTTATTGTTCCGACGTCAGTGATGTTAACGGAACGACGTTGCCGTAATTTCAAACGATGTGTGTTCGGCATCTATACGTTCATGTTCCGACGTCAGTTACGGAAAGAAGTTGCCGTAATTTGATTGAAGAACAAACTGTAATTCAATTTCCACAAGCACGGAAGACCGTAATTTCCACAAGCAAGCTGTAATTCAATTTCCACGAGTAAAGCATTGAGACGTGTAAAAGCACTCAAAAATAGTTTGCTGCGATACTTTTTACACAGCCTAACGTAACCTGTCATGTATTGCACATATTTTTATCATACTCTGATACGAAAAGAACATCCAAAATAGATTAGGTGGTGACATACTTCTAAATATGTTGACGTGATGGCAAGACTTTTGCAAGTTGATGAACAGTTCAATACAATGGATTGCAAAGGACCAGCGGGGCTGGGTGGCGGTAGATCAATCGGACTTGGTATCGTCTTTATATTCTAATTATTTACATGTACATTCCAGCAAAATAAGTTAAAGTGGGATCTACACTAAAATGATCAAGGACGCATTTTCTATGAGGTGCACTTCTTTAAATTAGGGTTAGTTGTATTATATAAATACTCTATGCAAGTGGGTGAGAGGTATTCATCATTTGAGTGGTTATTTATTTAGTGACTAGAACTTAATATGGATGAAGGACGCATTTTCTACCAGGGTGCACTTCTTTAAATTAGGGTTGGTTGTATTAAATAAATACTCTATGCAAGTGGGTGAGAGGTATTCATTATTTGAGTGTTATTAGACTCTGTCCCTATAACAATCAGTTCATGGTTGAATTGGTATTTGTTTTTTAAATTTTCTAAAGTTTAACATAATAGTTTGTATTTTTTTAATTCAATAATAGAATTAATATTATAATAGAATTAATATTATTTCTTGTATTGTTATTGGATATAAAATTGAGAGTATTAGTTGATGTAGATTTTAATTTTGTGTCAATGTCCGACATAAACTAGTAAGTATTAGCTGAACACTTATCCCATTTCAGCGTCGTTGATTTGATTTCATCCCAGCGAGGCCAGACGTCCCCTGAGGCAAATCGAAGAGGTCTTCTTTGGCGACGAAGGGCAGGTGGGGAAATGTGATGCCACCAGGAAATTTCCTCAGTCGGAATCCTCGAAGGAAGAGAGAAACCTCTAAACAATAGCCCGGTTTGTGCTCATATCCTGCTAATCAACTTCCACGAACTTGCTAAGAACTTTCTACATAGGGTCGAGGAAGAAGAAATCGATTTCGCGTTCCCATCATCATGTCCTTGATGGGTTCTGAAGAAGCCCGGGTATAACTGTCGGAGACTAGTTAAGCTGAAGGATGAGATGGCGATTGGAGAAAAAACATGAACTATTTGAATGAAAACTTTGGTGGGGTGAAGCCCAAGAATTCATCCAAGGAGACTCTCATAAGATGGAGTTGTGCAGTTTGATACTTACTATATATATATATTCATCTTATCTCCATTATTAGTGTTGCATGGGAGCTTTGTTCTATAATGGGTAGGGACTAAGCTGCCATTCAACTCTTGTTTATTTAGTGCCTTCAATTAATAATTCAAATATGTCTTCTCTATCTCTTATTCAATTTTAGCTCGAGGAATGAGAACGAAATATGTTACATTTTCATGGGATGAATGACAAAGTAATATAGAGTTAATAATTCAAATATGTCTTCTCTATCTCTTATTCAATCTTAGCTCGAGGAATGAGAACGTAATATGTTACACCTTTATAGGATGAATGACAAAGTAATATGTTAGAGTTAGTTAGTTTAGCTCGAGGAATGAGAACGTAATATGTTACACCTTTATAGGATGAATGACAAAGTAATATGTTAGAGTTAGTTAGTTTTGGGATGTTTGTGAGTTTGGGTTATTGTGATTTGAAAAAAAAATTAGTCAATTAGAATTTATAGTGCTTTTGTGTGTCTATGGGTTTGTAGATTTGTAATATGTAAAGAGACTAGATTACTAATAAAATTAAAGAAGGAAGCTTTAGAGTTAAAGTTGTGGGTAGAGTTGTAGGAGAAAATGAACAACTCAAAGTGTGGTTGGAAAGATGTTGTTGAAAATTTGAATTCATGAGTAGTCAAGGAAAATAAAATCCCACTTTGAGTGGAAGAATTGAAGACATATTTCAATTCTACAAGTGGGTGTTTGAAGATAGCTCCTAATGCATTTGGATAGAGGATGGGGGTATTAAAAGGTGCAAACAAGTGAGGAAATTCAACTTTAGGGATTTGAAGAATTGTGGAAAGAATAGGAAAATAGGGTTGTGGTGGTTAGAGGGCAAGGGAAAATTTGAAGATTTCCTAGTGGAGAGGAAGGATAGATCTAGTGGATAGAGCTATCATATTGAAGAAGATAAGAAGGGAGAATTTTAGATGATACATGGCTTATAGAAAAAGTGTAATGTACCCCAAATTTCTAAAAAAAATAAAATTGTTAGAGGGCATTAAAATCCCTTGAATCTCCAACATTGTTTGTGATACAGAGATAATCCATTATATATATCTTATTCATGTAATGTATCGGTTTTACTTATTTGTCATTACCCTTCTTATAGGTCAAAGGAGATTTAAATTCCACTTGTCTCTCACTGTTATATTTAATTATAGCGTCGTTATTGGATTATAAATCACACACCTATTTGTATTGAAGAGTTTGGTTACCAAAACTATCCTCTCTGACTTCCTGTGATCTAAGCTGCTCAATCTTTAGATATGTATGAATACCTGGAATCCTCTTTCTGAGATCTTTCCAATGACTACTCTCTTGCTCAATTTTGAGCTTTGATCGAAAGTTATGATCCTTTGAAACTTGTTATTTTTATCGGATGCATTCCTTGTGGAGTTGATCTCTTTTCACTGAGCTAACAACTCTTAGATATTTGTTGGAACCTTATCAAAAAGTTCCCAGGTCTTCAGTACCTCTTTTGATGTAGGTTCAAACCATACGAAACCCACGGGCTTCCTTCCTAACCCCTTTTCCCTTCTTTAACAAAGTTTTTGGGCACTAGCCCTTTTTCTTCATCGCTTAATTGCATGTCTCGATGCTTTCAGATAGGTGCTTATCCAGAGCCATGAGATATTCGGGGCTCCAGAACTTCGGCTTCGTAAACTCTTGCTACTTCATGCCTTATTTCACCCGAACATCGAATTAACGAACTTCACGAAGTGGGGTGGATCAACCATCCACAAATTCCTTAACAAATGATGGTTGGGATTTATTACGGAACTCTCAGCTTCAGAAGTTCTGGACTGTCCATACTCTCCAACCTTCCAGAGTGAGTCTTCGGATGGTGGTATGGTTTCCACATACCTTCTCTCGATCAATGGTCGAGATTAACTCTGGCCTCCGGGAGTTCTCGACTAAATGAAAAACTACAACACAATTCCTCTGGAGTACCAAGTCTCCGGACCTTAGGATTAGGCACCACACATCCATGGGGCCCATGGTCTTCATGATTGAACGTCACATCAACTTTAGTACTTTTCAAATTGTTGGGACATGGGTTGGCGGTTTTGGAGTAACCCGTCGATAGTTCTGCAATTGTCCCAACACTGAAACATACCCCTTCCGAGAAACTGTGGTTTGTATTGTGGGACCTCCCTATAGAATTATTTGTCATGCAACTTCGATCTCCGTAATGCTTCTCGTCCATCGAAATTGATAGATCGTGATCAAAGTTAATGCAACCCCGATCTAGCTAACTTCTTCGACAATTTTAACTACCTTATGCCACCACCCGAAGCTTTTTGCATCAAAGATGGACTGTTAGATGAATTCAAGTTGCTCGATCTTTATTCAGGGAATCTCACGTCACGAGAATTGAGAATTGGGAACAGATAACCCAAATTCTCGAAGGCTGAAATGAATCGAGACCATTGATTTAGAACTGATCACAGTCATTAGATCCAAGAGGAGGATAGGTGTCGTGACATGATATCTATGTCAACAGACCATGTCAGCAAGGACATGTGGCACAATCAGATGATGACAAGCGTCAAGATGAAATTGGCATTTCAGGCACGTGTAATTCACGAGTCTAAGTGACACCTCACAACCACTCGTCCAATGCCAAGTCAGCGATGACATCAACAAGTTACGTCACTTCAGGAGTATGTACTTCGGGAAAAAACAGTTTCTAACATCAGAAATCACCCAAAGCACTTAAGATCGAAGTTAACACTAACTGTTGATCTAATGCAGAACTCAAGATAAGTTTTTTCCTTGGCTTATTCTATTGTTTGATTTCCTCATAATTAAAATGCTAGCACAGTTACTAAACCCTCATTTTACTTCCTTTGCAGGTTATGCAAATCGAGGTAATCAGATGAAGGAAACATCTTTCTTGAAATATGTTCGAGTTCTGATCTATGCGAGCATTACTTTAGTTACATACATATTCTTTGTATACTTATTATCACTCTGTTTACAATACAAGAGGTTGTGGAGTCTTTGATCTATGGTACTCCAACTACAATATTTGAACAATGATCGATTGAATACAGTGGTTGATTTTGCAAAATACTTTGAATTCATCACTATATTTTTGTGGTAATGAACAACGTATTCAAACTGTTATTCGTTCTATCTATTCTCTTTGGTAATTGTGTATGTACAGATTTAAATGGAAATTCAATATATATGTACCACCATCACATTTCAAATAAACAATATATTTAGTATCCTTTAACTATACTAAGACATCATATTCCTAACAAATAAATATCATAAACATAACATTGACAAGGAATGCAATCCAAGATACATATCTGAAACCTTATGCTAGAATACAAATGGAACAACCACGTTCCACCCAACCATAGAACCGAACAACCAAGTTGACTTTCCCTGCTCACCCCCAAATCTAACCCTGAGTCCATTAGGGAAAACTAAATGATCCTCCTTAGCTATAGTCACCATCCACAGATCATAAATTCCTTTGCCTCACACTAACAATGCTCATAAGATCAAATAGTTTATTTTCCCCAATATACTAAGAAACGTCCTCCCTCCTCCATATGTTGTTTTTATATGCATCCTTCTGCCTAGGTGTTTCCTTCCCTCCTTGGGAAATTCACATCTTTACAAATCCATGATTTTTAGGGGCTGCTAGTGGTCAAAATCCACATTTTCCACTTGTAAAAATCATCCTTGAGGTAACTCAAACCTATTCCCCACTCATGGAGTCATGGTCAACTATTTTTAACCTCGTTGTTCAATTTGTCTTCCTGCATTTAATTTATTAAAAGTTTGTCTTACACATGTGTCAAATAAAAGAGGACAGCTAGACAAGTCAAATCTTTGCCCAACAACCATCAAATAATTAATTACTACAATCAAAATTCCAAATTCGTATTTCCATAAATGGCAAATAATTTCCAAATCCGAATTTTCCAAAAACGAAAATTTATTTCAAAGTTTACTTAGAATTTAATATTCTAAAATTTGAGGATATTACATCTTCTCCCCATTAAGTACAATATTGTCCTTAGTGTTCATTCTTCTCTCACAATAGCGTTGGATAAGATTTCCGCAAATCTTCCTCCAATTCCCAAGTGCCCTCCTCATGGCTAAAGTGATTCCATTGCACTTTTACGTGGGCGATGGCTATGTTCAGAAGTAATGTTTCTTTCCTGTCCAGAATGCGCATAGGTTTCACTTGGAACTCGCCTTCGCGTTCCACCTGCACCATGTTCCAATCAATGATGTGAGTAGGATCATGAATATACTTTTTTAATAAGGAAAGATGAAAAACATTATGAACTTTTAAGTTTGTAGGAAGTGCTTTTTGATACGCTACAGGTCCAATTTGAGTTAAAATATCGAAGGGGCCACAAAACCTCGGCGCCAACTTTGAACAATTTCCTAGCTTCAGAGAGCTCTTCCTTGATTTGACTTTCAGATATACATGGTCCCCAATTTGAAATTCCTGGTGTCTCCTTTATAAATCTGTGTAGCTTTTCTGTCGATCTTGGGCCTCTTTTAAATTCTATCGTACCCTTTATACAATTTTCTCCATTTCTTGGAGCATTTCCAGTCCCATCATAAGCCTGTCAACTGGATTATCCCAGCTAATAGGGGTTGTGCATTTCCTTCTGTATAATGCTTCGAAGGGAGTCATCTTGGTTGATGTCTGATAGCCATTATTGTAAGCAAATTAAACTAACTTTAGGTACTCCTCCCACTTAGTTGGTTTCATTCTCACATACATTCATAACATTTCTTCCACAATCTGATTTGTTCGTTCGGTTTTCCCATCCGTTTGTGGATGGTAGTTTGTGATGAAATTTAGGTTAGTGTCCAATCCTGCAAACAATTCCTTCCAAAACTTTGACGCCAATTTGATATCTCTATGGAATTCCATGCAATCTAAATATTTATTTCATAAAAATTTCATCAATATTAATTGCTTTATAAGTAGATTTCATAGGTATAAAATGTGCAGATTTGCTAAGTTTTTCAATCACTACCATAATCGAGTCATTTTTCTTTTGAGACTTAGGCAAACCTGTAATGAAGTCTAACGAGATAATATCCCACTTCCATTCTTGTATAGGTAGAGGTTGTAGCAGACTGACTCGATGTTGATGTTCATTCTTTACCTGTTGACAATCTAAGCATTTAGATAAATATTTAGCAGTTTCACTCTTCAAGTTAGGCCAATAAGACAATTTTCTTAAGGCTGTTATCATTTTCTGGTATCCTCGATGACCAAAAAATGACCTTTTGTGCAATTCATCAAGACTTTTTGATT
Source organism: Picea glauca (assembly GCA_000966675.3). Lineage (NCBI taxonomy): Eukaryota > Viridiplantae > Streptophyta > Pinopsida > Pinales > Pinaceae > Picea > Picea glauca. The sequence goes on along the minus strand of JZKD02S0456236.1, from coordinate 918,263 downwards.
TTAAATCAGTAGAATTAGGTACATACAACCTATTTTTTAACCTTAGCAGTCCATTTTTATCTAAACGCGTATCTGTTTTGTTTAGTTTTTTTGCACTTTCTTGCAATTTTGTTGTTGTTTTGTTGTACTTTTCGTCATTACTGCTTGCAGATTTTATTATTTGCTTGATGTCATTTTTTTCTTTGCTAACACTTATCTCATAAAGTTTGTTAGTCCTCCGACTTAGAGCATATGCAAGTTTGTTCTCTTTACCTTTGATGTGTCGTACTTTGAAATCAAATTCACTTAAGAATGCTAGCCATCTTGCTTGCCTTGTGTTGAGATCTAGTTGACTCAATAAAAACTTTACACCAATGTTGTCGGTTAGTAGCATAAACCTTCTCCCCATTAAATAATTTCGCCACATTTTCAGAACATGAATTATGACTGCTAATTCCAGATCATGTGTAATGTAATTATGTTCATGTTCTTTCAGTTTATGTGATTCGTAATAGATGGCATGTCCATATTGTGGTAGGACCCCTCCCAAGCTTTCTTTTCTTGCATCCACACAAACTGTAAAAACTTTATCGGGATCCGCTACCCTTAGGATAGGTGTTGTAGTTAACAGTATTTTTAATTTATCAAATCTATCCTCACACTTTTTTGACCAAGTAAATCTTATTCCCTTTTTCTGCAGGGATGTAATTGGATACACGATCTTAGAAAATCCTTCAATAAATCTTTGGTAATAACCGGTAATTCCCATGAATGATCTGATGTCTATTACATCCTTAGGGATAGGCCATTCCATAATATATTTTACCTTTTCTGGATCAACTACAATACCATCTTCAGATATTAGGTGTCGTAGGTACTGTATCCTTCTTTGGTAGAAGTCACACTTATCAAACTTCACATACAACTTATGTTTCCTTAAGGTCTGCAATACTATTTCCAGATGTTCTTCATGTTCTTCTTTCATTTTTGAGTAAATGAAAATATCATCGATAAACACCAACACAAATTTATCCAGATATTCACTAAATATACTATTCATCAAACACATAAAGGTTGTTGGTGCATTAGCAAGACCAAATAAATTTACGACAAACTCATAATGTCTCTAACGTGTTGTTAATGTTGTTTTATTTATGTCTTCATCTTTTATTCTGACTTGGTAATAACGAGACCTTAAATCTAGCTTAGAGAAGATCCTTGTTCCTCCAACTTGGTCAAACAGGTCAGTAATTCTGGGTAAAGGATACTTATTCTTGATCGCCATTTTATTTAGTTGTCGATAGTCAATGGACATTCTCAAGGTCCCATCTTTATTTTTAATGAAGAGAATCGGTGCTCCCAAAGGTGAGACACTTGGTATGATATATTCTTTATCTAACAGTTCTTACGACTGAATTTTCAGTTCCGTTAATTCTAGTAGACTCATTCTATAAGGTGCCTTAGATATCAAGGCAAATCTAGGTAGTAGATCGATAGAGAAATCTATCTCTCTTCTTGGAGGTATTTATGGTATTTCTTCCACAAATACATATCTAAACCCATATAGGACTGCAAAGTCCTCTAAACTGGGTTTGTTTTCCTTTTCTATTAGATTAGTTACCTAGACAAACTAAACTTGACAACCTTTGTTCATACATTTCTTAAACTGCATGGCTGATATCTACCTAACCGAAACTAGTTTTCTGATCCCTTGTATCATCCTAACTCTGTTGTTTTCGTCTTTGTAAATAAGTTACTTTTCGTAATAGTTTAATATTACTTTATGTTTCTCTAACCAGTCCATTCCAATGATTAAATCGTAATATCCCAAAGGTAAAATGTTCATACCTAACTTTGTACTTTGATCGTCTATGCTAAGTTCACATTCAAGAATAAAATATGTTACCTTTCTCTTGGTCCATGTTGCTAACTGTATTAACCAGGACTTAGCATGCTTTACTTTCTTGAGCTTGTTTAATTCAACTAAACCAAGAGTGACATAACTCAGACTAGCTCTTGGCTCAATTAATATGGAAATGTGGTTATCATTAATTTTACCTTCAACCTCCACGTTAGTGGATTGATGATCATCTTTCCTTCCATCCATAGCTACATTAATTATGTGCATGCTTCTTCCCATATCTCCTACTGTCGAAGCGTATTGCAGGTTATGGAATGAAGTTCTTGCTATGGAAAATTAAGCATGGACAATTTCTCCTCAAGTGAGGTTCTACACACTCCCAACACTTCAATGGTTCTTTGGGGTTGTCCCCAACTTTCTTGACTCCCACGTTAACTGGCCTACCTCCCCCTTGAGCACTCTAGTTGTTTGAATGATAGTCCTTCTTTTGGAAACTTTTTTCCATATTACGGAAAGGGGTTGGTTGGAACCATTTCTTTCACTGATTCATTATGTATTGTTTCTTGTCCTTCCATGCCTTTGGAATTTCAGACCACTGTTCGTACTGATTATAACACATCTGAGCCTTTCTAAACACTTCATTTTAAAGACTTGGGATTGCCAAATTCAATTCTATCTTTGTAGGAATGTGGTAGACAACTTAATAATCGTTGTATCTTTACTCTGTCTTCCTTGATATATGGTACAAATCTCAATAGTTCTATAAATTTATTTATCAGATTGTCCATAGTCATTTGTGCGAGTCTTAGCTCATAGAATTCCTTAGTTTTTCTTTCGTAATAGCTTTCTGAAAAATATTTATTCTTGAAATATTTCTTAAATATGACCATTCCATTTGTTTATCTTTCAATCCCTTAGCCAATTTTAGGTCTTGCCACCAGATACTTTCTTTACCCTTCAAGTTGTAAATGGCCATTTTGACTTTCATATTACTAGAGTAGTTGTAAATATGGAAGTATTTATTAATATCTAGTAGCCTTGCTTCAGCCTTTTCACCCATCCTTGATTCTTCGTCAAAAGTGGACGGTTTTATTTTCTTGAATTCACCTTCCATGTGATCTACTTGTCTTCTTTTTCTTCACGTAGATGTTTTGTTTCATGTCATATGTGTGTCTTCGGAAGAAATATCCTCATTTTATGTTTTGTGACCAGAGTTTTTAGAGACCGTTTGTTGACTTCTTCCTCTTTGTCGTTGTTTTATGGGCTCCTCTTGATTACTATATTGCGTACTATCATTTCATTTATTTCTAACTGGTCTTCTTATGCCTTTTTCAACTTTTTGCTATCTTCTTTAAACACTTTTAATTCCATGATGAGGTTCTTCATTGTTTCCAAAACCTAGGTGGTTGAACTTCCTTCACTATTATGCTATGGTTCTTTAGGAAGTCCTTCATTTTGATTCTCCTCAGGAATGATTTCTTCTTCATTTTGTGATGTAATTATCACAACAAACCAACAATTTTTCTGTTTGTAACAATAAACATATTTGTTAGTTTTTCTTCAACATAAATAAAAGAATTAAAATAATTTTGTCCTTTCCCTGAGGTCCAAGTGTTGTAACCTTTAGCTCTCATACCATATGTAATGTACCCCAAATTTCCCAAATCTTTTTTTTTTTGTTAGAGGGCACTAAAGTCCCTTGAATCTCCAACATTGTTTGTGATACAGAGATAATCCATTATATATATCGTATTCCTGTAATGTATGCATAGCAGTTTTAATTCTTTGTCATTATCCTTCTTAAAGGATGAAGGAGATTTAAATTCCACTTATCTCTTAGTGTTATATTTAATTATAACGTCATTATTGGATTATAAATCACACACTTATTTGTATTAAAGAGTTTGGTTACCAAAAATATCCTCTATGACTTCGTGTGATATAAGCTTCTCAATCCTCAAATATGTATGAATAAATGGAGTCATCTTTCGGAGATCTTTCCAATGACTGCTTCCTTGCTCAATTCTGAACTTTGATCAGAAATTATGATCCTTTAAAACGTGTGCTTTCTATCTGATGTATTCCTTGTGATATTTGTTGGACCTTATCAAAAAGTTCCCAAGTCTTCAGTACCTCTTTTGATGCAGGTTCAAACCAGATGAAACCCAAGGGGTTCCTTCCTAACTTTTTTTCCCTTCTTTAACACAGTTTTTGGGCACTAGCCCTTTTTCTTCATCCCTCTATTGCATGTGACCATGGGTTGTGACCCGGTGTCATTGGATAGGTGCTTATCCAAAAACTTGAGATCTCCATAGCTTTGAAACTTCATCTTCAAAAACTCTTGCTACTTTGTGCCTTATTTCTCCTGAACACCGAATTGGCTAACTTCGCGAAGTGGGGTGGATCAACAGTCCACGAATTCCACAAAAACCGATGGTTGGGATTTATTACAGAACTCCGGGATTTAGAAGTTTTGGGCTATCTATACTCTCCAACCTTCGAGAGTGCTCAGTCTCCGGACTATGGTATCGCTTTTCATGTACCCTTTCCAGATCAACGGTCGAAATTAAATCCGGCCTTCAGGGGTTCTCGATTCAATGCAACTACAACACAATTCTTTTGCAGTGCCAAGTCTCCGAACCTTGGGATCAGGTGCCACATGTCCACTGGGGCCCATGGTATTCATTCTTGAAATAATAAATACTGAAAACGCCATATCAACTTTAGTTCTTTTCAAATTGTGGGGACATGGGTTGGCGATTTTGGAGTAACCCTCTGATTGTTCTGCAATTGTCCCCACGCTGACAGGTACCCCTTATGGGAAACCGTGGTTTGGATTGCAAGATCGCCTTGTAGAATTATTTTCCACGCAATGTCGATGTCTACAATGACTCCCAACCATCGATCTTTATAGATAGTGATCAAAGTTAATATAGTCCTGATCTAGATAACGTCTTCCCCGAGTTTAACTACCTTGTGCCACCACCCAGAGTTTTTTGCATCAAATATGGACCATTAGACGAATTCAAGTTGCTCGAGTTTTATTCTGGGAATCTCACTTTGAGAGAATTGAGAATTGGGAACGTTTAACCCAAATTCTCGAAGGCCGAAATGAATCTAGACCATTGATCTATAACAAATCACAGTCGTTAGATCCAGGAGGAGGATAGGTGCCGCGACAGGAGATCTACATCAGCAGACCATGTTAGCAAGAACATGTGGCACAATCTGATGATGGCAAGTGTCAAGATAAAATTGGCATTTCAGGCACGTGTTAGTCACAAATCTAACTGACACATTGTAATATCCCCAAAAATAATTAATTATTCAAGTCTAAGTACACTTGGGAATAAATTTCCATTTTTGGAAAATTCGAATTGTGAAATTATTTTCCATTTATGGAAAATCTGAATTTGGAATTTGATTATTGTAATTAATTATTCATGACTGTTGGGAAATGATTTTATTTTCCCAACTAACTTCTTGATTGTGACACATGTAAAAGACAAATCATTTTGTATATTAAATGCTAGAAGACAAATGGAACATCCAGGTTGAAAACAACTGACCATGACTCCATGAATGGGGAACATATTTGACTTGCCTCAAGAGTGATTTTTACAAGTGGAAAATGAGGGATTTGACCACTAGCAGCCCTTAAAAATCAAGGATTTGTAAAGCTGCAAAAATTTCCAAGGAGAAAAGGAAAGACCTCACCACAAGATGCAAATAAATACAACATATGGAGGAGGCAGGACATTGCTTAGTATGTTGAAGAAAGAGCACTACTTGTTGTTATGAGCACTATTTAGTGTGAGGGAAGGGAATTTCTAATCTGTAGAAGAGGATTGTAGCAAAGGAGGATCATTTCAATTCACCCTTATGGACTCATGGTTGGGCTAGGGGGTGAACAGAGCAAGTAACTTGGTTATTTTTTTCTACGGTTGGGTGGAACATGGTTGTTCCATTTGTGTCCTAGAATCGGTTTCACATAAGCACCTTTACTTGTATTCCAGTTAATATTTCATTGATTACAATTGTCAGAAGTGTGATGGGTTTATATGATAGTGCATATATAAATGATTAATAGAATGTATAATATTTTGTTGATTACCATTATTAGAAGAATGATGAGATCGTGTGATGTTATTATATACATAAATGAATGAATGAATGCACATATATAGATACTCATACGAAAGGAAAGGATTTAGATATTGTATACTTCTATTGTGATTAAATGTGGTTATACATGCTGTGCATAACTGTGTAGACATACCTATGTGTTCATGCAAAGGAAATGATAGAAATGGGTAGATGTTTCTACATACCTATGTGTTCATGCAAAGGAAATGATAGAAATGGGTAGATGTTTCTATGGGTTATATATATATATATATATATATATATATATATATGGGCCTGTCTAGATATATATTGTTTTCAGATAAAGAAAAATCCTATCGATTCTGGTTTTGCATGAGTATATAAGGAATTACCATTGTTCAAATTGTAAAAGTGCTATAAAAGAACATATAGGATATTTAACAGTCCATATTTGTATTACATCAAGTCTATAAAAAATGATTTTCAATGTTCTACAGATACATGCTACAATAGCTGACTTAATAATTGAATCTTGTTCAAAACGGTGTTCTATTACAACTTGTATATTCAATTAAAAAAATAAATTACAAATAATCTGTTTAGCCATGAAACCATGGTACAAATTCATTTCAGTGGAGTACGCTAGGGCAAGGACTCCTTTACCCCTAATAGACAAAATCTAAGAGGCTTGTGGCTAAGCACCAAGATCAGAACTCAAATACCTTTATGAGCGAGAGGGTGTTTCTTGATTCGGTTACGAGTGATTTGTATAAGCCTGCAAAGGATAAACGATAGATTTATAAAACCGTTCTAGGCAATTTAATAAAAGGAAATAATAAACAAAGTAAGATAATACTTAGCTTGAGTGGTTTTAGAAACAGTTCGCCACTGGCATTTGAGAGTTGATCTATGCATAACGGAAAGGGGAAGAGTGGACCCAAGGTCGGCTAATGGGTACCCTCGCAAAAAAAATAGGGCCCCATCATTAGCTATTGTAACTGAAATAACACTATGATGCACAAGATTTTAAATTGTAAACTAACTAGGGTAAAACTGTGCACTGGTATATGTACAAAGCATAAAGAATTACGATTTATAACAGTAAGTAAATAGAACATATAAGTGGTAAATCACCGAGAGTCAAGAATATATTCGAGTTATAAATCCTACAGTGGAAAACAAGTTATACAAGTTACGAATTTCACGAGTGACCATGAAATTTCAAAGAACACAAATATCCCTAAAGGGCAAACAATACTTTGCATAAACACAAAGCCTAGGTCACGATGCTCCAAATGTCGAGTAAAATCACTTCGAATGTAAAGGAGGTTAGTTTGAAAATATCATAGGGGACATCTATGATTTCATTACGGGTATACATCAATTTTTGCATGCACAGAGAATGGAGAGTTCTGAATTATTTTTCTACAACAGGATTTCATCCACAGTAATAATCCTTTGAAGGGAAAAGACATGTACATGATATGATTTACAACTACTCGTTTACCCTATACATTCTGGAATTTATTTACGAGTGGATTTTTATAAACACAATGAAATCTAATTTAGTTTAGAAGGAAACACAAACTTCTCGGATAGAGGGTTGCTAGAAAAAGGGTCGCTAGTGCAGGGTATACATATTCCCATGCTACGCGAAAAACACAGAGGTCAATATATGCAACAGAGAGTTAAAAAAAATTACCATTATGACCATTCACCGAGGGAAATTTACAAACAAAAGGTTAATTCTTACCCAATAGATAGTATTCTATAAAGCCCAGATGGTATAACGCGATGCGTGGGGATTTATTTTTAATTTGTGCATAGGACGCAAACTAGGAAGAACAACCAGAAGAGCTATTTGAATGTTTTAAAATTCATAGGATATTTACGAATGTTTTAACCAAGAGGTATTGAAACTACTTGCTCGCATCCACGAGACCCTCAAAGGGTTTTTACAGTATGATTTTACTTAAGTTCACACAGAGAAGGAGCAAGTCCCACGAAGGGGTAATGTAAAAACCACAGCGTGTAAAAAATACATAGGTTAAATTGTTTGCATATGCTCACAAATACCCTTGACTTTTTAAGAGTACCCACGAGTCAACTCCAGAACAAATTTACGAAATACATAGGTAGGGTATCTTTCAGAGGGTGAGGTTGAAGATTTGCAGGGTGACTCAAAAAGAACAAACGAAAAATTGATAACAATGAATAGTGTCTTGGTATTATAACCTTGCATACGGGAGGAGGTGAAAAAATAGAGCAAGATAATCAGATACTGCTTATAACCAAAAGAGCCTTATAAACCCTATTCCGAGAACTGTAAAACCCAGAAGAGATGACCGAGATGAAAACCTTATAGAAGCGATAATCTAATACAGTGCCAAACTTGGTGTTATGCCTAGGTTACAGAATATGAGGGTTACCTTTCATGTGCAGTAAGGGAATCAGAACATCCTAGAGCCCTCTCCCTTTGTAGTTTTCTTCAGAAATGGGTTGTCCATTATCGTCGACCAAACAAATAGGGAAAGGAAAATTACAGAGAAAAATCTTCTATGTGCTTGGAGAAACTCATTACAATGATTTTATGTCGGGCCTCGATAGAGGAGTAAAGTGATAGCTATGCAAAATTACCTTTTGATGTGAATCTATGGAGGTGGAAAGGTTACGTTGGGCGTGGTGGCCAAGTGACATTTTCAGGGAGGTACATTTTCAAATCGCCATTAATGGTTTAGTCAGGGTTTTAAGTGTCGTCTGACATCCCCTTTAATAAGTCTTCATAGCAATTTATTGTTGAGTTGTGATGCCATTCAATTAGGTATATGACTCTGTGTAATGCTCACGCCTATCTCTTTTAGTTAAGGATGTTGCCCATATAGTTCTGACTTGTTAAAAAAACCCCATACTAGCGACTGATATCGTTGGGAGACTTACAATGACAACAAATGATAAAGATATTTCTAGCCATGTCGTAATAACAGTCTGGGTATTAAACACTTGTAATTTACAAGAAATAGGTTATCATTATTTATGTTAATAGTGGAGTTATTCCATAGGTAAGATCTGCGACATGTATTTTAAACAAAACACTTATGCTATTGGTCGATTTATGTATAGAATCCCTATAGAGTATAGTATAGTATATTATATTAGCATAAATATGATGGCATCATTAGAATGGGACTATGATAGTTTATGTACTAAATTATTTATACTTATACTTTGGACATGAATAATGTCAACTATGAGACGTATATGATAGTGCATAGTAAAATAGGTGAATGTGTACCATAATGGATAAACATTAAGGTTCATGGGTAGACTATGGAATAATAAATAATTCTTAATTAGTACGCAGTGTGATTGTTGTATAGTATAATGCAATCTCAGAGATAAATCTTTTCTACAGGCTAATACAATTGTATCAAGTAAAAGGATAAGCGTATGCTTTCAAATATCAATAGCAATGGAAAAACTACTCTACATATATTTAAGTGATGTTTGAACACAAATATTGAAGATCAAAGAGATTTAATGTCCCTAATAAAAAAAAAATCTTTGGTAAATTCGGGGTACATTACATATGGTATCAGATCTGAAGGTTACAACACTTGGACCTCACGGAAACACCAAATTAGTTTAGTTCATTTTATTTATATTAAAAGAAAAAGATGAAAAAATTATTATTGTTACTAACATAATGTTTTTGGTATGTTGTGATAATGGAACCACAAAACGAAGAAGTGATCAGACTTGAAGAGAATCTCGATGAAGGACCTCCTAAAGAACCTAGACAAAACAGTGAAGGTAGTTCAGCCACCCAGGTTCTAGAAACAATGACAAACCTTATCATGGAACTACAAGTGTTCAAGGCAGATAATGAAAAAACTGAAAAAGGTACATGAAGACGAGCAATAAATAAATGAAGTATTTTTGTGCAGTATAGTAACAAAAAAGAGTTCAAAAGACAATGACAAGGAAGAAGAGATCAACAAAAAAGCCTCAAACAATTATGGCCCTCAAACAGAAAACAAGAAAAATTCTTCCGAAGGCACACAAGCAACAGAAAACAAAACAATCAGAGGAAGAAAAAGAAAAAAGGTGGATCATTTGGAAGGTGAATTCGAGAAGATCAAACCATCCACCTTTGACAGAGAATCCATGACGGGTGAGGAGGTTGAAGCGTTGGATATAAAGAAATACTTCAAAATTTATAATTATTCTAGTAACATGAAAGTAAGGATGATTTTAGGGGCTAAATTTCTCTCATGGGCTAATTTTCCATGGTTTTTCCAAAAACGAGATTCGTTATTTTAAAAATGATTCGCCCAAATTCTATAGGATAAAATTATTTTACCTTAAAAATHGCCAAAATTTTATAAAAACTATATAAAATCCTTAGAAATTTGAATATTTTTACAAAAATATCGCCAATCATTTATAGTTGGAATATGAAGGATTAGTAAGATTCGCCAAGGTTTCTAGATTTTAAAATAAATTCCCATCCTTAAAATCACCCCTGGTTCAAGAAGGGCTTCCAACGAGCCTGTAATGTACCCCAAATTTACCAAAATACAAAAACAAAAAATTTTAGGGACATTAAATCTCTTTTCATCTTCAAAACTGTTTCAAAACATAACTTTAATATATGTAGGTAGTTTTTTCATTACTATTGACTTTTGAAAAGCTTACGCTTACCATTTTCTTGATACAATTATAATATAATGTAGAAATGACTTTATCTTTGAAATTACTCTATGCTATACAACAATCATATTGTGTGTCAGTTAAGGGATAACTTGACTATTCCCTAGTCTCCTAGTTAACATCATTCCTACTCAATGGTGAATGTATAAAGAGTTTAGGTTTTAAATTATTATAACCCCAACTAGTATTACCACCATCTTTATGCTAAAACATTACCTTATACATTATAAGGGTCCTATATGGAATTCAATCCATAGCATAGGCGTTTCCCTCATAATATACATTGTAGACTTTAATTCTAAGTGTGGGATTTACTTATTAAACTGTCTAAAGAAATAAATATCCATGTTAAAGTGTCTATGGTTAAAACTCCGACCACTATTACCACAATTCTAGAATATGGTTAATGTTTGGCATTGTTATACATCCCCAAGGATACCAGTTACCAATCTCGAGCTCGATAAAAAAAGGGAACCATAAGGTAATACCCTTAACTAAATGAGAGGAGGGCGTGACTAAAAGGTATAGTCGTAACCCTAACTGACTCGTATCCCAACTTCTGCAATAAATTGGTATGAAATTGATTTAAAGGAATGTCAGTCGCTGATTTAAAAAAATCTCGACTAAAACATTTATAGCTACCTGTGAAAGTACCTCCTTGGGACTGGCGCTCTACGAACATCCCAACACAAACCGTCCATCATTTCACATGGCAGTGTACCAATTCACAGCCCTCACTATACTCCTCTGGCAAGCCCTGTGGTAACTCATTGTAACGCTTTACTCTAGGCATGTAGAGTGTTTTTTCTTTATGTGATTTTCATTCCTATGTTACTAGCGAGTGAGAATGGACAACAAGTCTTGTAGAACCATACAATGGAAAAGGTTTAAGGTGTGCTTGGTGCCTCTACTATACGTGAAAAGGTAATCTTCACATCCTGTAAGTTAGGCATACCTAAGTTTGGCACTATAATGGTTACTGCTTCTATAAGCATTTTATCTCGTTCCACTTCTCTCGTTTTATAGTTCTCGGATTAGGGTCTGTGAGGCTCCTGTAGATGTTTGCATTGATCAGTAATATTCATTGTATTATTTTGCCTCCTCCCGTAAGAAATGTTGCAAGTACTAAGCCGATATTCAATCTTAGGGTTTTTTTTGTTTATCCTTGTGGAGTTACCCGTGAATCCTCGGCCTCACCATATGAGAGATATCCTACCTCTGCATTATGTAGCTCTGTTCTATAGTTGTCTGATGGCACTCTTCAGATGACGAAGGTATTGGTGAATATAAGCATACAGTTTAACCTGTGTAGTTATGTTTCCCTCACTAAGGCTCCACCTTACCCACCAGTGGGACTCATTATTTCTCGGCATGACTTAAGTAAAAGCATAATGTAAAAACCCTTGAGGGGAGGTCGTGAAGGTAATAAAATTTATTTAACTCTCTATTCCGCATATTGATCTCTGCATTTTGTACAGTGCAAGCGTGTGTATACCCTTAACTAGCAACCCGTCGTCCAGTGACACTTTGTCCAAAGGTCTGTGTTTCCACCCAAATAATTTAGATTTTTACTGTGTTTAAGGAAATATTCATTCGTAGATAATTCCAGAAAGGATAGGGTCAAGGAATGTTCATTAATCGTATCCTAAAATATGTTGTTTCCCTTTCAAGGATTACTACCGTGGATGAAACCGTATGGAATAATAAATCGTAATTCCCATTCTCTGTGCACGTAATAAAAGGTGTGCTCATTCTGAGGTTTCTTTCTCAACGTCTAGAATATATGTAAATTATTGTATGCTCTTTTGGATAATTGTGTTTTTGTGAAACTTCTCGGTTACCGGAATCGTCTAACTTTTCCATTGTACGATTCATAACCTGTATATATTCATGTTTTACAAATTTAATCATTTTATTTATTTGTGGTTATTGAATGAATTCCAAATGCTCTGATAAAAGAACACAGTTTACCATTGGTAGAAACACATCCGTGCTCTGTGAGAGTTGTTCTAGCTTTGTGTGATTCTATAATTTAACTCTGATTTATGCTAGGGCATTACTTGTACTCTGTAGGGTTTGACTGTGCACTTATTATTTACTTCATGTATTTTCTTTTACATTAGTTGATTTAGTTACCTGTGTATTAAATAATTATATTCATTTACTAAAACTAATGATGGGGCTTTTTCTTCTCTTGCAAGGGTACCCATCAACCATTCGTGTGTCCACTCCTCCCTTTTAGACTATGGATGGATCTTCACTTAAGTATTAGTGGGGGAAACTACTTCTACGCCATATATAAGCTAAGTATCATTCACTTGATTAATAGTTAATATTTAATTCCATTCTATTACTTTAACATAGTTTACTAAATCGTTTCCCTTTGCAGGATTAATTAATTTGAAGGAAACGGATAAAGGGGATCACCTTGCTCGAAAAAGGTATTCGAGTTCTGATTCTGGCGTTTTAGTTAAAGGCTCAGGTTATATTTTCTAGTGGTTTTGAGTCCTTACACTAGGGTACTTTGTTGTAATAGTTTGGACCAGGAAATTTTGGTTGTACAGATCATTTATCATTTTATTATTAAATGAACACACATTTCTGAAACCATTTGAATAAATTGTTAAGTATTGTACAACCTCTGTAGCATATATTGTATACCATTGAAAAAATTTGTTTATGGGTTTGTTGTAATGTAAAAATGACTGTACTTTCCATGCCTTTTGTATGGTCTAATCAATGGTAATTACTTACAACCTCATGTAATTCACGGATATATAAAATCTTTCTATATATGAATATATTATCTATTTTTAGAGTTTCGTATATCTATGCACGAAACTATATATATATATATATATATATATATATATATATATATATATATATATATATATATATATATATATATATATATACATGGTAATGGTTATGATTAAAAACACAATACTTCTATTTTATTTAACCTTGAATACATACATATATATTTATTTATTCCGATACAAATACAATATACACATCTTCTGTAGAATTATATATTCACTTAAATTTTACCTGAAACCCTACAACAAACTTTAATATTCTTTATGCATGATTATACATATACCCACAATCCTATCTATACATGTCTAGTCCTAATTTCAATCAGTAGATAGAACTTACATTTTCTTTACTGGTTTTGTTCAGTGAGCATATTCACATGAATAAATAATTATCACAGATTCATCTCATTCCTGTCAGCTAATACACAACAAATTATTTAAAAAGAGATTATATAGAGGTACATATTTGAAATCAATGCTGGAACACAAATGGAACAACCAAATTCCACCCAACCGTAGAACATATCAGCCAAATTACTTGCTCCGTTCATCCCCTAGCCCGACCATGAGTTCATAAGGGCGAATTGAAATGATCCTCTTTTGCTACAATCTTCCTTTCAGATCCGAAAATCCCCTTTCCTCACACTAAATAGTGTTCATAACATCAAGTGATATCCTTTCCCCCAACATACTCAGCAACGTCGTGCCTCCTCCCGTATGTTCTATATCATGAGTATCTTGTGCCTAGGTCTTTTCTAAATTTCGCAACTTTACAAATCCCTAGTTTTTAGGGGTTTCTAGTGGTCAAATTCCTCATTTTCCACTTGTAAAATTAATCCCTGAGGTAACTCAAGTCTATTCCCAAATCTTTGCCCAACAGTCACAAATAATTAATTACAAATAATCAAATTCCAAATTCGGATTTGCCATAAATGGCAATAATTTTCCAAATAGAAATTTGCCAAAAAACGGAAATTTATTCCTAAGTGCATACAGACTTTAATAATTCATTATTTTGGGGGGATATTACATAGCCCCTTTATGGAATATGGAAAAGAACTTCCAAAGGAAATATTTTCATTCTAACAACCAGAATACCCATGGGGGAGGTAGACCAGTTAATTTGGGAGCCACGAAAGTTGGGGACAGCCCCTGGGAACCATTAAAATGTTGGGAGTGTAGAGAACCTCACTTGAGGAGAAACTATCCATGTTTAAATTCTGCAGCAAGAACCACAGTCCATAACCTGCAAGAAGCCTCTATAGTAGGATATGTGGGAAGAAGCGTGCACATAATTAATGCAGTTGTAGATGGCCCACAAGTTCATCATCAATCCACTATAGTGGAGGTTGAAGGTAAAGTAAACAATAATCATATTTATATTCTAATTGAACCATGAGCTAGTCTGAGTTATGTTACTCCTAGTTTAGTTGATTCAAACAAGCTTAAGAAAGTAAAACATGATAAGTCCTGGTTAGTACAATTAGTGACAAGGACTAAGAGAAAAGTAGAAGATTTCATTTCTCAATGTGAAATCAGTTTAGATGGCCAAATTACAAAGTTAAATCTAAATATTTTACCTTTAGGATCTTACAATGTAATCATTGGAATGGACTGGTTAGAGAAACATAAAGTAATTTTGAACTGTTACTAAAAGTCACTTACTTACAGAAACAAAAACAACAAAATTAGGACAATTCATGGCATCAAAAAACCAATCCAAGTTAGGCAGATTCCAACCATGTAGTTTAAGAAATGCATGAATAAAGGCTGACAAATTTATGTTATTCAAGTAACTAATCTGTTAGAAAAGGGAGATAAACCCAGTCTAGAAGACTTTACAGTCCTACATGGATTTAGATATGTATTTATGGACGAAATACCAGAACTGCCTCCAAGAAGATAAATAGATTTCTCTATCGATCTACTTCTTGGATCTGCCCCGGTATCTAAGGAACCCTATCGGATGAGTTTACCCAAATTAACAAAGATAAAAACTCAGCTACAAGAACTGTTGGACAAGGAATACATGAGACCGAGTGTCTCACCCTGGGGAGCACGAGTCCTTTTCGTTAAAAATAAAGATGGGGATTTAAGATTATGTATTGATTATCAACAATTAAACAAGATGACGATTAAGAATAAGTATCCTCTACCCAAAATTAATGACCCGTTTGACCAAGTGGGAGGAGAATTTTTTTTCTCTAAGTAAGATTTAAGGTCTGGTTATCACCATGTCAGAATAAAGGATGAAGATATAAATAAAACAAATTTTAGAGTGAGATACATACACTATGAGTTTATCGTAATTATGTTTGGTCTTAGTAATGCACCAACAACATTTATGTGTTTGATGAATAGTATATTCAGTCAATATTTGGATAAATTTGTTCTCGTATTTATTGATGTCATCTTAGTTTATTACAAAACGGAAGAAGAACATGAAGAACATCTGAAATTAGGATTGCAGACCTTAAGGAAACACAAGTTGTATGCAAAATTTGACAAATGTGACTTCTGCCAAAGTAGAATATAGTACCTAGGACATGTGATATCTGAAGAAGGTATTTCAGTTGACTGAGAGAAGATAAGAGCCATTATGGAATGGCCTATCCCGAAGGATGTGGCAGACATCAAGTCATTTATGGGAATTACCGGTTACTACACCAGATTTATCGAAGGGTTCTCTAAGATCGCATATCCTATCACATATCTATAAAAAAAGGGAATAAGGTTTACTTGTTCACAAAAATGTCAGGACAACTTTAATAAGCTAAAAGAATTGTTAACTACAACACCTATTTTAAGGGTAGCAGACCCTGATAAAGACTTTACAGTCTACGTGGATGCAAGCAAAGAATGTTTGGGAGGTGTCCTAACTCAAGAGGGGCACGTTATCTGTTATGAATAACGTAAACTAAAAGAACATGAACGAAACTATGTCATACATGAATTGGAATTAGCAGTTGTAATTCATGCGCTAAAAATGTGGCGACATTTATTAATGGGGAGGAAATTTCTGTTTCTAACCGATAACAGTGGTGTGAAATTCTTATTTATTCAACCAGATCTTAACGCAAGGTAAGCAATTTGGCTGACCTTCTTGAGTGAATTCAATTTCGAATTAAGACACATCAAAGGAAAAGAAAACAACATTGTTGATTCCCAAAGCCGAAGGAATAATGGACTTTTTGAGATAAGTATTAACAAAGCATTAAATATGCAAGTTGTAATGACGAAAAATATATCAAAACAATAGCAGATTTACAAGAAAATGCATAAACATTGGACAAAACATATCTGAGTTTGAATAAAAATGGACTACTAAGATTCAAAAATAGGCTATACATACCAGATTCTGATGATTTAAAGTTAACAATTCTAGATGAAGTGCACAAAAATCCATATTCTGGTCATCTGGGATACCAGAAAATTGTAACAGCTTTGAGAAAATTGTTTTATTGTCCTAACATGAAAGGGGAGATAGTTGAATACTTATCTAAATGCCTAGATTGTCAACAGGTGAAGGATGAACATCAACATCCAGTCGGTCTAATACAACCTTTGCCTATACCAGAATGGAAGTGGGAGATTATATCACTAGACTTCATCACAGGTTTTCCTAAAACTCAAAAGAAAAATGACTTGATTATGGTAGTGATTGATAAACTTAGAAAGTCTGCACATTTTATACCCATGAAATCTACTTATAAAGCAATTAATATGGCTGAAATATTCATGAAGGAAATATTTAGATTGCATGGAATTCCAAAAATGGTGGTTTCAGATAGAGATGTCAAGTTTACGTCAACGTTTTGGAAAGAATTGTTTGAAGGGTTGGATACTAACCTAAATTTCATCACAACTTACCATCCACAAGCTGATGGGCAAACCGAATGAATGAATCAGATTATGGAAAACATGTTACAAATGTACGTAAGAACGAAACCAACTAAGTGGGAGGAATACCTACAGTAAGTGGAATTTGCGTACAATAATGGCTATCAGACGTCAACTAAGATGAGTCCCTTCGAAGTATTGTATGACAGAAAATGTACAACTCCAATTAGCTCGGATAACCCAATTGAAAGACTTATGATGGGACTATATATGCTCCAAGAAATGGAGAAAAAGGTAAGAAAGGTACAACAGAATTTAAAAGAGGCACAAGACACACAAAAAATCTATGCAGATTTAAAAAGGAGACACCAGGAATTTCAAGTTGGAGACCATGTATACTTGAAATTCAAGTTAAGAAGAATCTCTCTAAATCTATTAAACTGTTCAAAGTTGGTGCCCATGTTTTGTGGCCCCTTTGAGATCTTAACTCGAATTGGACCCATGGCATATCAACTTGCACTTCCTGCAAATTTAAAAGTTCATAATGTTTTTCATGTTTCTTTGTTGAAAAAGTATATTAATGATCCTACTCATATAATTGATTGGAACATGATGCAGGTGGAACCAGAAGGAGACTTCCAAGAGGAACCTCTGTGCATTCTGGACAAAAAAGAAACAGTACTATGGAATAGAGCTATCGCCCAGGTAAAAGTGCAATGGAAGCACTTTAGTCCTAAGGAGGCCACTTGGGAATTGGAGGAAGATTTGCAGAAAAATTATCCAACCCTATTCCGAGAAAGGAATGAACACTCGGTACAATGCTTTAATTAAGGGGAGAGGATGTAATATCCCCCAAAATAATTGATTATTCAAGTCTAAGTACACTTGGGAATAAATTTATGTTTTTGGCAAATTCAAATTTGGAAATTATTTTCCATTTATGGAAAATCCGAATTTGGAATTTGATTATTGTAATTAATTATTTATGATTGTTGGGAAAGGATTTGATTTGCCCAACTAACCTCTTGATTGTGACACATGTAAAAAACAAATATTTTTATATATTAAACGTTGGAAGACAAATGGAACAACCAAGTTGAAAATAGGTGACCATGACTCCATGAGTGGGGAACATATTTGAGTTTCCTAAGAACTACTTTTACAAGTGGAAAATGAGGGATTTGACCACTAGTAGCCCCTGCAAATCAGGGAAGGATTTGTAAAGATGTGAAAATTCCCAAGGAGGGAAAGAAATACTTAGGCACAAGATGCAAATAAATAAAACATATGGAAGAGGGAGGAAGTTGCTTAGTATGTTGGAGAAAGAGCACTACTTGTTGTTATGACCATTGTTTAGTGTGATGCAAGGGAATTTACGATCTAAAGAAGAGGATTGTAGCGAAGGAGGATCATTTCAATTCTCCCTTATGGACTCATGGTCAGGCTAGGGGGTGAACGGAGCAAGTAACTTGGTTGTTCTATTCTACAGTTGGGTGGAACGTGGTTGTTCCATTTTTGTCCTAGCATCAGCTTCAGATAAACACCTTTTACTTTTATTCTAGTTAATATTCTATTTATTACAATTGTTAGAAGTGTGATGGGTTTATGTGATGTTAGTGCATATATAAATGATTGACTGAATGAATAATATTATGTTGATTACCATTGTTAGAAGAATGATGAGATCATGTGATGTTATTATATACATAAATTCTTGATTGAATGCACAGATATAGATACTCATACGAAAGGAAAGGACTGGGCTATTGTATACTTCTATTGTGATTAAATGTGGTTATACATCCTATCCATAAATTTGTATATATATATATATATATATATATATATATATATATGGGGATGTCTAGATATATATTGTTTTCATATAAAGAAAAATCCTATCGATTCTAGTTTTTCATGAGTGTATAAGGAATTACCATTGTTCAAATCGTACAAGTGTTATAAAAGAAGAGATAGGATATTTAACAGTGCATATTTATATTACATTGGGTCTATAAACAGTGATTTTAAATGGTCTACAAATACATGATACAGTAGATGAATTAATAATTGAATCTTGTTCATAATGGTGTTCTATTACAACTTGTATATTCAATTAAAAAAATAAATTACAAACAATTTGTTTAGCCATGAAACCATGGTACAAATTCATTTCAGTGGAGTACCCTAGGGCAAGGACTCCTTTACCCCTAATAGACAGAATAAGCACCAAGATCAGAACTCGAATACCTTTCCGAGCAAGAGTGCGTTCCTTGATTTGTTTTCCAGCGATTTGTATAAACCTGCAAAGGAGAAATGATAGATTTAGTAAACCATGCCAGGAAATTTAATAAAATGAAATAATAAACAAAGTAAGATAATACTTATCTTGAGTGGTTTTAGAAACAGTTCTCCATTGGCATTTGAGAGTTGATCTATCCACTGACCAAACGGGAAGAGTGGACCCAAGGTCAAATGATGGGTACCCTCGCAAACAAACCAAGGCCCCATAATTAGCTATTCTAACTGAAATAACACTATGATGCAAAATATTTTAAATTGTAAACTAATCAGGGTAAAACTGTGCATTGTTATATGTATAGGGCATAACGAATTATGATTTACAAAAATAAGTAAATAGAACGTATAAGTGGTAAATCACCGAGAGTCAAGAATATATACGAGTTATAAATCATATAGTGGAAAAGAAGTTATACAAGTTACAAATTTGACCATTGACCATGAAATTTCACAGAATGAAAATATCCCTAAAGGGAGAACAATACTTTGCATAGACACAGAGCCTAGGTCATGATGATCTAGACGTAGAGTAAAAACACTTCGAATGTAAAGGAAGTCAGTCAGAAAATATCATAGGGGACATCTATAATTTCATTACGGGTATACATCAATTTTTGCATGCACAGAGAATGGAGAGTTCCGAATTATTATTCTACATCATAGTACGGTTTCATCCACACTAATAATTCTTTGAAAGGAAAAGACATGTAGATGATATGATTTACGACTACTCTTTTACCCTATACATTCTGGAATTTATTTATGAGTGGATTTTTATAAACACATTGAAATCTAATTTAGTTTAGAAGGAGACACAGACTTCTCGGACATAGGGTTTCTAGACAAAGGGTCTCCAGTGTAGGGTATAAATATGCCCACGCTACGCAAAAACATAGAGGTAAATATATGAAACACAGAGTTAAAAAAAATTACCATTACGACCATTCACCGAGGAAAATTTACAAACATAGGGTTAATGCTTCCTTAGTAGATAGAATTGTAGAAAACCCAGATGGTAATACACGATGCGTGGGGATTTATTTTTAATTTTTTCACAGGACGCAAACAAGGAAGAGTAACCAGAAGAGCTATTTGAATGTTTTAAAATGCATAGGATATTTACGATTGTTTTAACCAAGAGGTATTGAAACTACCTGCTCGCATCCACGAGACCATCAAAGGGTTTTTACAGTATTATTTTACTTAAGTTCACACAGATAAGGAGCAAGTCCCATGAAGGGGTAATGTAAAAACCACAACACATAAAAACTACACAGGTTAAATTGTATGCATATGCTCACAAATACCCTTGTCTTTTTAAGAGTACCCACTAGTCAACTCCAGAACTAATTTACGAAATACAGAGGTAGGGTATCTCTCACATGGTGAGGTTGACGATTTACGGCATGACTCCACAAGAACAAATGAAAAACCGATAAGACAGAATACTGTCTTGGTATTATAACCTTTCATATGGGAGGAGGTGAAATAATATATCAATATAACTGGATACTGCTTGTAACCAAAAGATCCTTATAAACCCTATTCCGAGAATTGTAAAACCCAGAAGAGTCGACCGAGATGAAAACCTTATTGAAGCAATAATCTAATACAGTGCCAAACTTGGTGTTATGCCTAGTTTACAGAATACAAGGGTTACCTTTTGTGCACAGAAAGGGAAATGGAACTGACTAAATCCCTCTTCCTTTGTATTGTTCTTCAAAACTCGATTGTCCATTATTGTCGGCCAGACAAACAAGGAAAGGAAAAGTGCGGAGAAAAATCTTATAAGGGCCTAGAGAAAATTGTTAAAATGAGTTTACCTCGGGCCTCAACAGAGTAGTAAAGTGATATCTATGCAACAATACATTGCAATGTGAAGCTATGGAGGTTGCAGGGTTACGTTGGGTGCGGTGGTTGAGCGATAGTTTCAGGGAGGTACATTTTCAAATCTCCATTAATGGTTTAGTCATGGTTTTAAGTGTCGACTGACATCCCCTTTAATTAGTCTTCATACCAATTTATTGTTGAGTTGTGATGCCAATTAGTTAGGGATACAACTGTGTGCAATGGGCATGTCCGTCTCTTTTAGTTAAGGATGTTTCCCATATAGTTCTGACTTGTGAAAAAAACTACGGACTAGTGACTGATTTCATTGGGAGACATCTAACGACAAAAAACAATAATGATATTTCTATCCATGTCGTAATAACAGTCTGAGTATTAAACACTTGTACTTTACAAGAAATAGGTTATTGTTATTTATGTTAATAGTGGATTTATTCCATAGCTAATATCTGCGACATGTATGTTAAACGAAACACTTATGCTATGGGTCGATTTATGTAAAGAATCCCTATAGTGTATAGTATAGTATATTAGCATAAATATGATGGCATCATTAGAATGGGACTATGATAGTTTATGTACTAAACTATTTATACTTATACTTTGGACATGAATAATGTCAACTATGAGACTTATATGATAGTGCATAGTAAAATAGGTGAATGTGTACCATAATGGATAAACATTAAGGTTCATGGGTAGACTATGCAATAGTCAATAATCCTTAATTAGTACGCAGTGTGATTGTTGTGTAGTATAATGCAATTTCAGAGATAAAGTTATTCTACTGGCTAATACAATTGTATCAAGTAAAAGGATAACTGTATGCTTTCGAAAATTAGTAGCAATGGAAAAACTACTCTACATATATTTAAGCAATGTTTGAAAACAAATATTGAAGATCAAATAGATTTAATGTCCCTAATAAAAAAAATAATTATTTGGTAAATTTGGGGTACATTACACACGTGGAAGCCACTTAACCAATGCCAATTCAACAATGACGTCAACAAGTTACGTCACTTATGGAGCATGTACTTCTGGAAAAATTAGTTTCTAACATCTGAAATCACTTGAAGCGTTGAAGGCTGAAGTTAACGCTAACCGTTGATCTAATTCAGAACTCAAGCTAAGTTTTGTCCTTGGCTTATTCTATTTTTTTATTTCCTCATAATTAAAATGCTAATTTTTGTCCTTGGCTTATTCTAATTCAGAACTCAAACTAAGTTTTGTCCTAAGGTCGTGTTTGACCACTTTTGGGACTTCGACAGGTTGGTCGAAGATGGAGCGCCCATGCGGAGCTGAGATCATGGGATCTCACTTGTTTTGCAGGATTTATATGGACCCAGCAAAGAGATTTTAGGGTTTATGTAATGGGTTAAGGGATGTCGGCCCATGGGATTACCCATGATTAGGCCTTTTTGTAAAGGTATAAATAGGTAGCTAAGCGATGTGACAAGTCTAGATAGGTGTTGTTTGGAGATAGCAATTGGCTTAGTGCATGACTAGTTGGTTTTGTGAAAGAGTATGTTAATACTTGCGGAGCTATGTGAAAGTGTTGTGTAAGTTTCTCAGTGCACAGGCGTTGTATGTAAGTCTCTGTACCTGATTAGGAGTTGGCTCTGTGCCTTGCCCTGATTTTGGAACAGAGGATCTGGTGCACAGTGCACAGATCTCATGTCTTCTGCTGAGTTGGCTCTATTTCTTTGTGCACAAGAGAAGATGCATGTAAGGAGATTGAAGACTAATAAATAACAAGAAGAAGTTGGTGGACATAGCCCCACACTGGGGTGAACCGCGTACATCCTGTGTTTGATGTGCTTTGTGCGATGTTGTGAATGTTATTTATGTTGTTTATCTATTAGCGCATTGATGTTTATATATGTTAAATAGATATATGGATGCTTAGTGCTCGATTGATGGAAAATGAATGTTAGGTATGATTTAGTGCTATGTGCTAAGTGATGGAAAGTACTTGATATTTATTTTTATTGCGTTGATCTGTAATGAGGGTTTAATTTGCGATGTGAATGAGACTAAAGAACTAGTGCATATTCTTGTCTAAGTGCTATGTTAAACGTAATAATCACATATGTGTGTCCCAACTTGGTTGTAGACACCTATGTCCTGCAACCCCCCCTACCTCTACCTTGGTTGAGACTTCATATGCTTCGTAGGTTTTTCTGAAAGGGCTGGTAGTTAGGGTTTTGTTGGTGCATTGTTTAAGCGTTGAGCCCTAGATCTTCCCCTGTGTGCCAACAAATGGTTCCATTGTCGGGTCCTAAAACTGCGATTGCTGGGAACTGGAGAAAAGAGAAATCTTTGTGCATAGATTTGTTTCTATAGTGCACAATATTCTACTTAACTTGCAAAGATCTGTGCTAATAAAGAAACTCGATCTAAAGAAAAGAGGTAAGATCTTAAATCTTTGTGCTCTGGTAAGAGTAAGATAAGTGAAATTTTTTGTTTTGAATACATGAATCTAGGTATGTTTGATATATTTTGTCATAACCTAAAAGCTAGGGCACAGTTCGAAGAAAGAGTTGATCTAAATAAATTTGATAGAAATAGAGAAAGATATGTTATTCCTATGCATAGAAAGAGTTTTTGGACTAATAAGTGGATGCAAGAACCTAGAAAGAATTTTTGCAGATTGCAGGTCCAACACAGGTCCAACACTACGATCCCAGTGCACAGTACAGGAAAGGTTGGGGATCATTTAAAATAAAGAGAGGATTGACACTATGTTATAATTGCAGAATACGAGGACATCTTGTTAAGGAATGCCCTGGTATAGGCCCTAGTTGTCTTTATTGTAAAATTGTTTGTCATGAGGTTGAATATTGTCCAAGAATGATTGTTGAAGTTGAAAGGATGAACATGAGAGAAGAAAACTATGAATAAGATCAAGAGACTAATGATATGTTAGAGAATAAGAAAGAGAAAGAGTGAGAGACTATCTTGTTACAGTTGAAAAAAACAATGAATGATCACAGAGACATCAGTTTACCAGAGATCCTGAAAGTAAAATAACGCATAGTTACAAGAATACAAGACTTTGACATAGACGGTGTATTGGATGAAGAAACACAAATCAATATTATTCCAGAAATCACATGGGAAATTTTTGGAAAGCCTGCTATAGTAGATTCATTAGGAAGGATAGGCTTGTTTAAAGGAAAGATGATAACTCTATGTGGAAGAGTTAATAATGTACCTATGATTGCTCATGAAACATCAACTAAAGAAGAGTTTGAAGTCATTAAGTTTATTGAGAACAACACCCCTTTTCCACTTTTGTTAGGAAAGACCTGGATTGATAAGGATCATATCAGAAGGAAAGTAGAGGAGGAAGCTACAGAACAGACAAAGAAAGAACTAAGAGAGCTCATAACCAACAAAATAACGTGACTAATAGAAGAATAAGAGGATAAGTCGAAGCAACAGAAGGCAAGAGAATTAGTTGTTGAAGTTGAAAGAACACAGGAAGAATTGAAGAACCTGCCCATGCAAGAAAGAAGTATAGCCACCTCAGAAATAGCAAGAGAAGGGACATTAACCGTAGAATCTGCAAGAGAACATCAATAGTGCAAAGTCACTTTACTAGGAGAAAATAAGAACAAGAACAAAAAGAGGATTCCAGAAATGGTTACAGAAGTTCAAATCACTGGAAAGAAGGCCAGGAAGCTCAATAGGAAGAAAGCTAAGTTGCAAGAAGCTACAGAAAACAAAAGGAAAACTTTGCAGGAGGCAGATCTACAGAACTTGAACCTCGCCAGAATTGCAAAACCACGCAAATTGGTACTTCACCACGACGAAGCTGTATGACCGTTGGAGGCACCCCGACCATTAGAATGATAGTCCAAAATGGCTAGAAATGAATTTATTGGCAAAAAGACTGTCGTTGGACTGTTGGGACTATGCCATAATAGACGGATCTGCATTCCTTCCTGTTGGAGGAATCCGTTATGACACTTTCTTATTTAACCCGTCGAATGCTGCGTCGGGACCACTTTTTTCCAACCATGATTATCTAAGCTAGCAGAGAATGAATTGTATATCGCGTTGTGATTTCTATACCTTGCCATCCGTTTGATTACCTCGCTTTTCTGTTCACCTACCTGATCTATTTTATTACAAGTGTGAATGTCAAGCGAACATAGCACGTTAGAAAAGTCTATGGAATATATTCTCGTGGATCTCATGAATGATAAAGTTATGTCCATAGGAATACATGCATTATCGACTAGGGGATTGCAAGAATTCCCTTCAACTACACGTGGCTCTAGTCGTTCTCACCCCAGAACTGAGAAGTGAAGTAAGCATCATGACGATTTGGCTAACGCGATGCAGGTCCCGTCGATCTTACCTGAATACATCCCGCATTTGGATGGCGCGGTTAAATGCGAAAACATCCTACGGGATTTTGAGTACACTTTGATCACCACGTACATCCTAAAGGGGATATGTGTAGTTGGACCCTAGCTAGGATAGATCCCATCTCTAAAGAACAACGATTTCAACCTCGGTGACAGGAAGAGCTACGTGATTCTCGCACCGCATAGATACCTAATGAAGATGACTGGGAAGAAGTCTTGAATAGTCTCTCAGTTGTGGATAAAGGAGATCGCGTAGTCCACGATCTTGAATGTGATGAAGATTCCTCACTTTAGTCGACATCAGGAGGTTAATGCTTGCGTTAAACTCCTCTTGTCATGTTACCATGGAGGATATATGTGGTTCGACAGGCGCATCACCGTGGATCCAATGCTGATCCACCTAATCACAAGATTGAGCATGCAGGGACCAGACCCTCAAAAATTATACCCATGGAAGATTTCAAATCCCTCCTTGGCACAAAACATAAAGGAGGATTATGGCGATGTAGAAAAGGGAAAGTGAGGCTACAAGGTAGCCTCTATCTAGGATGGCCTAGTGCACCTCGCTTGCCAACTTATAGCTAGAAAGATCGTAAGAAATAACCATCTGACACAAGTCATTGGGTTCGTAGTGGACCTCGCAGGGAAGTGTGTAGAAGGAATGCAAATGAACTGGGTGAGTTACCTTGTCAATGAGATGAAGAAGGACTGTCACGAAGAGAAATATCAGGGATATGAGTTTTATTTTAGCTGGCTACTAGTATTGATCTCATTTGTCGCTTGGCAAATGATGGAAGGAACAACCTTCCCGGAGAGTGAACCATCGGAGTTGTTGGCCGCGAGTTTCTCAACCTTGTGGTACACGAATGATATGGTGAAGATGTAACACCCCGTATTTTGGCTTTAGGTAGTTAGAACTTTGATTTTTCTCATCTTAGTAATTCATTTCTTAAACAACTATTTGGACTCAACAATGTTGATATAGACATGTGACAAGTGTACATCTTGACCTATTTATGTGTTGCATACTATTATTTTCATTGTTATATGCTCATGATGATGATAACTCTTTGATTTGTTTAAACATGAAAATTTAGATATGGAATTTAGGTACATGGACATCGACTCAAAGTTATGTTGTGAATGCATAACAGAGGCATGACATGATAAAAATAAACATAGGTTTCTTAATTGAATGTCAATACAGATATGGATTCTTATATGAAATTATGATGTATACACATAGATATGAGTTATTAGTGAACTAACCTATAGGTTGATGAGCTATGTCATAACCAAATGACTAAAATGATGAGGTAACATGGATGACGTAGACATCAAGAAGATAGTGTATGTTATAATTCGTACTTATGATTTCATTTATGGTTTCAAATATTTCTATGATCTATGGTAAGTTTGGCTTTGACAGGACACATAACTTTCCTAGAGTGGTTGTTTGATGACGTGACTCTAAGAACAATAGTTTCGCAATAGGGCTTCATGTATGGTGTTGACCCTAGTTCTAAAAGGAGGGGTGGAGGTATTTCCCACCGTTTATCCTCGGAAACCTAGAGTCATGGGAGGGTTGTGTGAAGTCACACTCCCCTAGACGTGTGATCATGACTACTAATAGTGTTGAACGTAGTTCTATGAGGAGGGGTGGAGGTATTTCCCACCGTTTATCCTCTGAAACCTAGAGTCATGGGAGGGTTGTGTGAAGTCACTCTCCCTTAGACGTGTGATGATGACTGCTAGTTTCCTGTTGGGGAAGATTGGTCAAGATGTATGACACTTCCGCTTATGGGTTCTATCTGGAGTTAGGTCAATATACTTGATGCTCCATCTTAGTCCAACAGAGGAAAGGATAGGATGGAAGATGGAAGTAGGTTAGGAAGGAAGGATGCTTCGATGTTAGTTGAGAATACTGATTGCGGATTAGAGATGCCACTATTATTTACTCACTTGGTTCCTACCATGTTTAAAACCCTCTTTGATTTCCTATTGATATTTTAAGTATGACAATGAGTTATTGATGAATTGTTGTAGTTTAGTTCGTTAAGATTATTAAATGATGCATTACTTGATCTATTGTCCTACATGTCTTGGTGGTCATATAGGAACTATGCGCTAGAGGAAATGATTGTTTATCGTTATTACATACATGAGATATGTGTCCGCTAGCTACGCACACATACCCTACCCATGTACACTATTATAAGTAATTAATGTATTGATTATTAAAGTAAATTATTAACTATTTAATTGAATGTTTATTGAATATGTAAATTATATTGCATACAAAATATCTAGAAGCATTAAATACCTTCTTGACTTTGATAGATGGTGGGTATGATGAATTAAATGAGCATGGTGGAGTGTTGTGTACATTTTGGGGAAAATTATCAAATAACATTTATTAGCTAGCATGCGAAGAAAGACTTTTCATTTTATATATTGTTGTTTAATGCAAGTCATTTATA
The DNA here is from genome assembly GCA_000966675.3 of Picea glauca. NCBI lineage: Eukaryota > Viridiplantae > Streptophyta > Pinopsida > Pinales > Pinaceae > Picea > Picea glauca. The sequence continues at coordinate 889,936 of JZKD02S0456236.1, read as the reverse complement.
TTTAGTTTTATTTTAATATTTTCCCAAAATATCTAGATAAGGGAGGTTGATGGATAATAATGAGGGTGGTTGAGGAGACTTGGGGAAGGGTGTATGGAAACTTGATAAATAGGGAGGAGAAGTGGCGAGGAATTAGAGGGGATTGGGAGGTTTGAGCATGATGAGACGTTGTGAAATATTTGGAAGATATATTTCTTATGATGGTTTTCTTTGAGCATTGTACTTTTCTGTTCTTGGAGTCACAAGCACAGAGGTCCAAGAAACTGAAAGGTTTCTTGGAGCTAGGAAGTCGGCTAGGCTCCTAGTTGGCAGGGAGAATTTATGTGTTTCACTCTGGGAAACTGGGAAAAGAATGCTTGGAAGCACCGAGGACTACATTACAATCTATGAGCTTCGACAAGATAAGTTGGAGGTATTTTTCGGTGGTATTTGGTTATTGATATTTTGTATATACTTTTGTTCTAAGTTATAAATGATAGAGTTATCATATTACTTATTTCATCATGTTATCTAGATTTATCATTGAGCAAATGTAGAAGAATTGTGTAAATGAAAATCAATGAAATTATGCTAAAACAAAGTTGTTACTGTGTATGTATTTAATAAATGATTAATTGCTTAGCATCCCATAGAGGGGCTTTACATATGGTATCAGAGCCTAGTTTCAAAAGCTACAACCTAGGATTGACCACTCACAACACTGAGATTTTGTCTTTTTCATCTACAATCCAATTTGGATTATTACAAACTTGAAAGGAAGCAATATTTGATTACTAAAAAAAAAAACCAAAGGGATCAAGTGGAAAATCCCATGTCTGATCAGAACAACACGAAAGCAATTTATTCTTCTGTCCAAACAAAATTGTATGAGGAAAGTTATTGAAATAGTAACATAGGATACAGATTTGGAACTTGAATTTATATTCCTATATTTCTAAAGGACAAAAAGTGACAAACTCAAATCGAGGAAAGATAACAGTCAATATGAGTCGTGACCTAACTATTGAACTGCAATTCTCCCATTGTAACGCATAGATAAATAAAACAAACAACCTTCTTAGCATTCAACATTATATTTTCCATTAGCTGCAGAAATTTGCAATCCATATACACCATGTTGTGCTCCTACAAGCTTCCATTTTTATCTTGAACCCAAAGCTTCATAGTTCTATCATTGTCCAAAGCACCAGAAGCAATCATATTGTCAGTGGGACTACAAGAAACATAGATAACAGTTTCTGTGTCGCCTTCCAACTTTTGAACCATGTTATTTTCCTGAAAGTCCCATAGATACAACACAACATACAAACTAAGCGCCAAGTGTAGGAAAGAGAGCCCACGACAGACTTATTGTGCACAACAATCAGGGTTCTAGCACTCTCTCCATTTTATCAAGGTTCTAGCGGATCCTCTACCACTCGTTCCACTAATACCGTGAATGACTGCATATGCAAATGTCACCAAGCATGGAAAATCATGGAGTTAGTGGAAAATTCGGATCTTGAATCTCTACTCGTGAATAAACAAGCGGACAAACTATTCCACAATTTGAAAAAATTCCATGATTTGAAAGAATCTGGCAGTAGGTTTGACCTGCCTCCTCCTATTAATGTTGAACTTGTAGCGACCAAATAGTTATCCAGGGGCTCGCAGAGGAAGGACAGAAAATAGAAAATTCTGGTTATGAATCCAAGAAATGGGAGAAATGATAGTGAATTTCCTCTGATCTCCATCCTTCAAAGAAAAACTAGTCTGTCATGGTGAAATCGAATAATAAAAAGAATCAAACCCTCTGATCTCTGTCCTTCAAATAAAAATTGGTCTTCCATGGTTAAATCGAATAATAACAAGAATCAAACCCTCTGATCTCTGTCCTTCAAAGAAAAACTAGTCTACCATGATGAAATCGAATAATAACAAGAATGAAACCCTTTGAAGTCATGCACCCCTAGACATGTGATGACAACTGCTAGTTGCCTGTTGGGGAATCTTCGTCGAGATGTATGACAGTTCCGCTTATGGGTTCTATCTGGAGTTAGGTCAATATAGTTGACGCTCTATCTTAGTCCAACAGAGGAAAGGATAGGATGGAAGATGGAAGTAGGTTAGGAAGGAAGGATGCTTCGATGTTAGTTGAGAATACTGATTGGGGATTAGAGATGCCACTATTGTTTACTCACTTGGTTCCTACCATGTTTAAAACCCTCTTTGATTTCCTGTTGATATTTTAAGTATGACAATGAGCTATTGATGAATTGGTGTTATTTAGTTCATTAAGATTATTAAATGATGCATTACTTGTTCTGTTGTCCTACATGTCTTGGTGATCATATAGGAACTATGCACTAGAGGAAATGATTTTTTATCATTACTACATACATGAGATATGTGTCCGCTAGCTACACACACATACCCTACCCATGTACACTAGTATAAGTAATTAATGTATTAATTATTAAAGTAAATTATTAACTATTTAATTGAATG
>JZKD02S0456236.1:846091-880904 GCA_000966675.3 Picea glauca | reverse complement strand
TGGAAAATTCAAAATTTGAATTTGTAGGAAAATTTGATTGTTACTAATTTAATATATTTTGCAAGATAGTGACTTGCCAAGTGTCCTGATTTACTAGATAGATGTAAGAGACATGATTCTTTTTAATTAATAAAGGTCAAGGGAATTGTGACATCCCCCAAAAATAATTTTTTTTTTTATGTGCTGGAAATTTATTTCCGTTTTTGGCAAATTCGAATCTGCAAAATTTTTTCCATTTATGGAAATTCCGAATTTTGAATTTAATAATTGTATTTAATTATCGTGACTATTGGGCAAATATCTGTTTGGACTCAACTAACTATTTGACTATGACACTTGTATCAAAACAAAATATTTATATTAATTGCACGAGGACAAATGGAAAAGCCATGTTAAAATCAGCTCACCATGACTCCATGAGTGGGGAACATGTTGGAACTACCTCTAGATTGATTATGAGAAGTGGAAAATAAGAGATTTGGCCACTGGAAGCCCCTGAAAATCAGGGATTAAGAGAGTTGCGAAAATCCCCAAAGGAGGGAAAAAGACCCGGGCAAAAAAATTGATAAATAGCATATGCGAGGAGTTAGGACGCTGTCAAGTATGTTTGGGAAAATATTTTTTTGAGCTCTCTTGCTGTTATGAACACTACGGACTGAGTGTGAGGCAAGAGGAGCCTACTGAAACAGATTTTCGTTGTTGTTATGAGCATTGTTGAGTAAGTGTGAGGCAAGAGGATAACTGTTGGAATTGAAGGGCATTGCTGAGGAGGAGTTTCCAAGTTCGCCCTCATGGATTCATGGTCAGACTAGGGGGTGAATTGGGCAGGTGACTTTGGCTTCCCTATTCTATGGTTGGGAGGAATATGGTCATTCCCTTTGTCTTCCCGCAGATTGGATTCAGATATGTTGATCTACCCCTCTCTATTCTTGGCTATGTTTTGATTTATGGTAGGTATCTATTGTGTGATTATATCTAATTGTTTCTATATTTGAAATAATTCTTTCAATGGATGACATTTATCATGGTATTAAATGTACAATCACAGTCTAAATTCTGGAGTGGTTCCTCCCAAAATCTGGAAGTGCTAGGTAAATTTATTTTTATAGAAGTTGAGTTTAAGAAAGCCAGTCCATCTACGAGTTAGGTTTAATCTAAAGTCAAAATTCTAGACGTACAAAAATTTAGAAAGTTAAAGAATTCTGGGAACACCCGGAAACCAAACTCAGATCCCTCGGATCCTCAATTATAATTTTCAAACTCTCATGGAATGATATTCTTACTCATGTATTTACATAGATGCATAGATCTCGTACTGTTGACGTTTAATGGCTTGTTTAAAGAGGCTCTAAGTGAACATAATAGGAGTTACCTTTTACAGAACCTGTTACCCTATTGTACCCCTTTTATAGATTACATGCGTATAAAACTCAGAAGTTAGATTTTTGGAATCTTGATAAGTAAACGGATATTGAATCCTTCTACGCCTACTATTTCACATAACGAAAGTAAGAATACCAGTACAAGGCAAAAATCTTAGAATTATGAAAGTAATATGATTTTCGGCATTTAGGACTTGCTGGTTACATTTTTACGAAGTTCCCTTGCTTTTCCAAACCCCAAATCCTGAAATCCCAAAGTGTTGGTCCCACACCCTTCACCTTTTGGAATTCGAGAGTTGTTGTGTGTTGTTGTGAGCATTTTGAAACCCAGAAACACCGAATCCCGAAATCCTGAAATGTTAGTTCCTTTTTTTTCGCAATTCAGGAATTGTTGTACATTGGATGTTTGGCTATGGAACTCGTGAATTTCTAAACCCCGAAATCCTGAAATATAGGTATCACCTTTCTTTTCTTTCGCATTTCGGAAGTTTGTTCATGTTGATGTTTGGACACCGGAACTCGCGAAGTTCAGAACCCTGAAATCTCGAAATGGAGGACCCACTTTTCCTTTTTCGCTTTTTCGAAAGTTTGTTTATGTTGATATTTGGACCACTGGAACTGAAGTTCTGAACCCCAGAATCCCGAAATACGGGTCTCACCTTTCTTTTCTTTCGCATTTCGGAAGTTTGTTCATGTTGATCTTGGATACCGGAACTCGCAAAGCTTTGAACCCCAAAATTCTGAAATACGGGACCCACCTTTCCTTTTTTGCATTTTTCAGAAGTTTGTTTATGTTGATGTTTGGACACCAGAACTCAAGAAGTTCCGAACCCCGAAACCCCGAAATGTGAGTCCTACCTTTCCTTTTTCGCATTTTCGGGAGTTGTTGTGTGTGTTTATGTTTGGCTTTTGTACTCGTGAAACCCCAAACCCCGAAATCCCGAAGTGTTGGCCCACAGTCTTTCTGTATTTTGGATTTTGGCAAATAGTGGGGTCCTTCATTTTGTTCGACATTTGTGATCACTGAAACCCAATTGACCTCTCTTTCTTCACAAAGATGTAGGAACATAATAGGAATTATTGTTATAAGAACAACTCAAATACTATAATGTATGGACTGGTAGAAAACGTTGGAGGATATTCATCCGGGATAGAAGTATAATAATAACCGTTCATATTACAGGTCACCGTGTACGGGGCATGACAAGTACCTAAATTATTATACGGAGAAAGATATGGGTATACACTTACTTGTAGCTGGAAATAAGTACATATGTTAATAGAGAGTTAAAGCGAATTTCCTATCGTAAAAATGATAACATCGCCTTTACACGCCCACATAGCAGACAGTCAAGTTACCTATTGTTCTAGAAGTCATGAAGATCCAGACTTGCAATCACAAGCATAATGAAATGTGCAAAACTGAATTACTTTGACAACTTTTTGTTCGAGGTAAACCAGACTTGTGTAATGATGTCTTTATGGATCAAATTGAATCTTACCTTCTCTTAAAATCTAAGCTTAAACAAAGTTAAATTATGTCATAATTTTTTTTTTTTATGGTAAATTTGAGGTACATTACAGGAATAGAAGGAGCATCCACGTTAAAAGAGATGATTATGAATCCATGAGTGGGGAACAAATGATTATGAATCCATGAGTGGGGAACAATATGAAGCCAACCCTGGGCATGAAAGGACATGTGTTGGAAGTCAATATGGATGATTGACACACCATGAAAATCAGGGATTTCCAAGATGCGAAAATTCCCAAGAGGAAAATAGCTTTGGGAAAAGGACTAAGACCTAGGAAAAATGATAATTACACATGCGTGAGGAGGCAATATTCTACTTACCATGTGGAACTGAGGAAGAACCTTTCGAAGAATTTTTTTCAAAACCAAAGAACTAAGGAGTTGTTGTGTGAGCACTAAGGTGTTAGGAAAGTGCATAAATAAAAAGACTTTCTAATAGGAAGGCTTATATTTTCATCCTTATTGATTATCCTATCCTCTCTACGATTGGGTGGAACTTTGTTGTTCCTTCTATTTTTCCAGGTTCCATTTATATATGTTTACTGTCATGTTGTTATTTTGTTAGAATTATTAGAATGTGCATTTGCTAATGTATATTTGGAATGGTAAAGTAACACATGAACTTATACAAAATTGTACTCTAATATGTTGATTATTATGAAAAGGATAGATCCGAATAGGATATCCATATAAAGGATGTTGTATAACTTAAATATTTATATGATAGCTAAGTATGTATGTTTACATATATGTTTTAGTGTGCAAAAATAAATTCCAAAGAAACCATGAGATAGATAACAATTACTCAAAACAGTGGAGGAATCACATTAAAAATATAATGAATTATAACATTTCAATGAGTTGTTCCGAGGTCTAATAAAGTGCCATAATGCTTTAAATAAACTCTAAATTTTGTTTTTTCTCAACTACAGACTATATAGTCAATATGTTTCTTCTATGTTAAGTTTCCTTGGGAAAGTTTACAAAGAAGACAAATTATGTGATATCCTCCTTGGAGGTCGAGGAAAGGAACTCTATTACCTTTCTCTTCCATTTCCAACTCATCTTGAGTTGCTAGGATTAAAACCTATAAAGAAATGTGTGAAAATTTTATTAGTCCATACGAAGACAAATTATGTGATATCCTCCTTGGAGGTCGAGGAAAGGAACTCTATTACCTTTCTCTTCCATTTCCAACTCATCTTGAGTTGCGAGGATTAAAACCTATAAAGAAATGTGTGAAAATTTTATTAGTCCATACGATAATTTAACAAGTGAATGTACAAAGTTCAACTAGGACCTTGTAACTTTTCAGGAAGAAATATATATTTTATTTAAAGAGGAGAAGGCCCACTTATACATGCGATCATGGCCTCTCCATGAGTTAATAGGCACAATCATGAATCATCTTCAGAGGAAGGGAGAGTGTGATGTATCCAGCCTGATGGGTCCTCACATACAAGAGGCCCATCATTAGTTTTCGATCCATATCAAATAACATATTATCAAACGCTACTAAATAATCAAGAGAAACGAACAATAATAATCTACAAATTATTATATGATGGATGTACAGAAATAATCAACAAGTTTTAAACTGTGGAAGACTAATATATCAAACGAATTCATAACACATGACGCTAATGGATAAGAACCGTTCTTGTAACTTTAAAAGGGAAATAGTTGAAATGTCAACTGTGAGATGATGCACTATAGCATTCTCATACTTTAACACTTGGTTAGATTAATTTCCATAGTCCTCTAAACGAATAACAAATTCAGGGAAATAGGAGAAATTGGATATATATCCCCCAGTACAATACAAAGTAGACTCGTTAAGTTTCTACTATGCATAAATCATTTCTTGTGTCCAAAACAAAAAATTAATAAAGGAAATTTGAAATAATCGTTAAAGTTCGTGAAGACTTTGACACAGATCGAATGACCTTTTTGTTCGTCAGAGTTAAACCTAGGTGGAACGTCAATCTTAAAATAATTTTGTAGACAGACCCTTGTACATAGGCGACTTGTTTTCATTTAAAGAGAAGTTTGTATACAAAACATTGTACAAAAGCGACCTTCGTATAAGGTTATGGGACATTAACAAAACGTAATATATATCATCTCGTCCAAACCTTGACAAATTGTTAAGGTTAATGTGTGGGTGAAGCTACAAATTTGACCTCTCGAATATCCATAAAAGTAAACCCTGGATACAGGAGCCTAAAAATAAGGAAAGAAGTGAATAATACGGGAATACAAATACTAAAGAAAATTCCATGGAAAATGTGAATGCAATTTGTTAAATGGAAACCCAAGGAAAAAATATATGTGTAATAACTTGCGCTATGTTAAATATATTAATGAATTGAAGTCATGACCGGGATAATAGGGCTTTGGGTTCGAAGCATATAATTTTTAGACCCTAAAACTCTGACAAATAGATTATACCAAAGAAAACAAGATATGTAGAGTACATGCACTAAGAGTGAATTAATTAAACACGGCTAAGACAAGCAATTATGCACATTAAAAGGTATCAAATCCATCGACCTCAGAATCCAGAGTGGGATTGTCATCCTTATCTTGCAAGCAAAACCCGGATAAGTGACCCTTATCCAGAAACAAAGGAATGTGCCTAGTGTTCGAACTTCCTGGCAGACGTGGGTAGCTTTAGCCAAAACTAAACTCTTGACTGCTAACCAAAAAGGAGGATACCTTACGAATTTTGGAAGGATGATTTGAATGAGTGTAACCTGCAAATAGGGGGACAGGAGGGCGATGACTAGTCAGTCTAAGTAAGGGTTTTCTCCAAGATGAAACCAGGGAGAGTTGAGGCCTCCTCAGGGCGTAGAATGAAAGAATAGTGGAAAAAATAATGCTTAAAACCCAAGTTTTCCTCCAAAACCCTATGCCTGATGGATGGTGATAGGCGTTAATGGCGCAAGATACCTAGCAGGTAGTCCAAGCTGCGTGTCGAACTGAAAGAGGCTCTAGCACGTGATAGCGAGTAAGCCGAGTAAGGGAACGAGTGCTCATAAGAATGAAATCTGAGTATTATTGCGCTTTGTACAGTAAAGTCTTAATTACAGTGACAATGCATTCAATTATGGAGGAGACGTTGTATCATAAGCATGGATTTTAGCATTACCCTTTAAATTTTAATATCGATTAAGTAAGACTTAAGTGATAAATGATTAGAGTTTCTCTAAGAGCATTTCAAGTACGTTCTATTATGTTTAAACATTGGCTTGAGATAGGTTCATGATTTATGTCACAATCTTAGTATAATAATTCTAGAATTTATGCGAGTGATTTTTATATGGACACTATATATGTTAGCACGATATAGGTCCACAATTCTTAGCTCAAATGTGAAGTTTTACTTATGAATAATTTTAATAGTATTATATGTAGTATTATAAGAAGAATGTTAATATTAATTTGAAGTGTGATATTATATATCAATAGTAATTCATATGTAGAATATTAGATGTTCATCTTCGGTGTAAGAATCGTGACTTCTATATTGAAGGAGCGAGCTCTGAAACTAGGGTTCCGAAACAGTAGCCGCCACGATCTGCCCATGGCTGCCCCGCAGGGGCCCCCAAATCATAGAGAGGGGGCGCCGACTGGCGCCTCTTACAGCCAAGTTACCGTCAATGAGAATGCAGCAGCGGGAGTGAAGAGGCCAGCGTTTGAGCCGCCCCCTGACGTGCACGCGACGCTTTTTGAGGAAGGAACGTCTAAGGACCCAGACATGGATATCGATCCTGACAAGAGGATCGCCTCTGCCAAAGCTGCGACCCCTTGGATCCCCGGAAAATGTATACCACAGGCACCCCAGGCCCCAAAATATGTAGTAAGATCACCGCGCATAGAGGAGCAGAAGGTAGGAAAGTTCCTAGGGCTTTGGCCCTCTAAGAGGGATCTGATCAAATGGATCCAATATTGGTGGAAGCCAAAGGGTCACTATGACCTACAGCTGGGTTCCAAAGGATTTTTCACCATCATCTTTCATAACCTGGAAGATCGCAATCGTATCTTCGATGGAGGGCCATATTTCTACAACTCGGCTGGCCTCTTCCTGAGATTCTGGACAGAAAAGTTTAGCCCTGAAAAAGAGGACTTTGCCCATGCACCAGTATGGATCAGACTCTATTCCCTTCCTCAGGAATTCTGGCTGGAGGAAGTCCTAGCGGGTATCGGCAATACCATTGGCATCTATGTAAAATCTTCGGAAGCCACGAAGCAGCGAAGGTACAGGTCATATGCAAGAATCTGTGTATACCTCAACATAGCTAAGCCTCTTCCAGGATCCATCACGCTGGAGTATCATGACGAAGACTAGTCTCAAACAATAGACTATGAGCATATCCCCTTCCGATGCAGGAAGTGCCACGAACATGGTCACCTCTTCAAGGAATGTCCGCTCAACAAAGTTCACAAGGAGAGGAACCCAGATACCGGCAAAGACACGGAGGGCTTCGTACAAGCAGCAGGAAAAAGACGCCAGGGGAACAGAAAACAAGTGACCCAGGTAAGTAAAGATCTCCCCACCAGTAATAAATTTGATACTTTGCAGAATCAACCCGAAAACCCCTTATCTTATGCTAACCCAAGCGAGCCATCCCCGCCCAATGATCCCCAAACCGAGGGTCAGAATGCGACCCCACCCCCTCAGTCCAACACAACCGCTCTTCATTCCCCGAGCCCACTCCGGGAACAGCCAGATCTACAGGAGATGGATGATGGGGACGAAGAAATGATGATAGAGGAGCAAGATCTTGCAGGGGTAGACTTAGACCACCTAGAACATGCCTATAGGCATCAAAAGCTCTACACTGTACCTAGGGATCAACTGAGGAAGGTGCATAAAATATTCCTCAACTCGTCAGCTGGATCCACAGCCCGAGCGGGCAAAGCACTGGGAATCCAAGGCAGCCAATCTAAAAACCCAAGCAAAGTTCAAAAGGAGGAAAAGAAAAGAGGGAGAAAATCCACAAATAAGCTCATACAAGAGATAGGAAACTTCATGGTAAACTCAGGGCAGATCAATTTGATTTCAGACAGTTTTCCTCCCCTTCCCTCCCACCCGTCATCATGAAGATTATCTCTTGGAACATCACAGGTCTCAACGGTCGTAGCAAGCAAAAGATGCTACGGGAAATGATCATGGCGGAAACACCAAACATTGTCCTAATACAGGAAACAAAATGTACCTCAGAGGATATGGACAGGATACTCCCCTATTGTTGGAAACAGGGAGGAGTAGCCTCTGTAGATGCCACAGGAACAACCGGAGGCCTGGCTATCCTATGGAACACTAATGTAGTGCTGATGGAAAACTTCTGGGCCACCAAGTGGACTATCACAGCAGCGTACAGGCTCATTGGATCAAATCGGCCTGGGCACATTACCTGTGTTTATGGCCCGGCCAACCCAGGGACAAGCAAGCTTTCCTCCGAAGCCTGAGTTATACCTCCAGCCTCACTCAGCGCAATCGATGGATTATCGGTGGGGACTTTAATATCATACGCACCCTGATGGAGAAAAAAGGTGGGTCAAGGAGACTGGATCGGGACTCCTGCGAGTTCAATAGCCTGATTGAAGAGCTTCACCTCATCGATCTGGAAACTGGCAATGGCCGCTACACCTGGACAAACAAAAGAACCGGGGTACATCAAATCTCTTGCAAACTGGATCGCTTCCTCGTCTTGGAATCCCTCATGCTGGACGGAGTGGCAATGAAATCCTCTATCCTGAATCTCTCTGGTTTAGACCACTGGCCCGTTCAACTCTGGGTGGACGTCTCGGCCACGCCTAGAAAAAAACCCTTCCGATTCGAATAGTTTTGGCTAGATCACCCCGACTTCCAAGAAAATATTCATGAGTGGTGGAGGCAGGCAGAGGTCCCCTATGGTTCTAAAATGTTCCGTTTTCAGCAGAAGTTAAAGAATTTGAAGCAAACTTTAAAACTCTGGAACAAACGCACCTTCGACAACATTTTCAACTCTCAAAAAGACCTGATGCAGCAGATGGGCGAGATTCAGCAGCGGATCAGGGAGGAAGGGCTAACGCAGGATATAAAAGACCAAGAAACAAAAGTAAACCCGAAGTTGGAAGAGAGGAAGAAATAGGAAGAGATCCTGTGGAAACAAAAGTCGCGAGTTCTCTGGCTTAAGGAAGGGGAGCGCAACACTAAGTTCTTCCACCGCACTGCCATTCAGAGAAGGCATTACAACAAGATCACACATCTCATCTCTGATGAAGGGGAAAATATCCACTCACATGTTGATATGGAAAAAACTTTAATCAAGCACTTTCAAAACCTCCTCACAGAACCCATCCAAGATCGACAACAAGCCATTCAGAAAATCACAAGGCATGTGCCACGCCTTGTAACTCAGGAGCAGAATGCGGCCCTCCTCCGGCCATTCACCATTGAAGAAGTCGACCAAGCGCTTCAGGACACTCCCAAGTGTAAAGCGCCTGGACCGGACGGTTTCACCAGTGATTTTTTCCATCATTGTTGGCCGATGATCCGAATAGAGGTATGGGAAATCTTGGAAGACTCTCAGGCCACTGGACAGGTCCTACAAGCTCTAAATGCAACTTTCCTCACCTTGATCCCCAAAGAAGGACAAGCACATCGACCCGAGCAGTATAGACCCATCGCTCTCTGCAACGTCATTTATAAAATTCTCACTAAAGTGATAGCTCGAAGGCTCAAACCGATCTTACCAGCAATAATCTCTCCAGAGCAATCCGGCTACGTTGAAGGCAGACAAATCATGGACAGCGTAATCTTAGCGCACGAAGTAATCCATTCCCTTCAGAAAACCAAAACCCCAGGTATGCTTCTCAAATTAGACCTCTCTAAGGCTTTTCATAAGCTCAGCTGGGATTTCATGAGAGTCATGCTTCTAGCTTTTGGTTTTTATCAATTCTGGGTCACTTGGCTAATTAACCTTACACCCTCAACCTCCTTCTCTCCTCTCCCTACTGGTGTCCCCATGAAACCCTTCTCCCCCTCCAGAGGGATCACACAGGGAGACCCCCTATCCCCTTTTCTTTTCATAATCATGGCTGAAGGTCTAAGTCGTTCCATTACAGTAGCCCTGGAAAATAACCTTCTGGTAGGTTTACCCTTGCACGACATCTCTCCCCCTATCTCGCATAGCCAGTTTGTAGATGCCACCCTCTTAATGGGCAGCCCTATAGTCTGAGAAGCCAACTCTCTCCAGGAGATCCTTCAAACCTTCTCGGTAGCCTCAGGACTAGAGTGCAACAAGGAAAAGTCCCTAATCTTCTTTTTTAACACTCCCCCTCAGATCCAGCGTCATATCTCGACCATTCTAGGTTTCAGAAGAAGCTCCCTTCCGTCCAAATATCTCAGCATCCCCCTGATTGACAACGCCCTTAGAAACTCATCGTGGGAACACCTCCTGTCTTCCTTCTCCAAAAGGATCTCCTCGTGGACTTTCAGAGCTTTAAATCTCCCTAGTCGACTCATTCTGCTCAAGGCCGTCCTTCAAGCTCTCCCGATATACATCTTTTCTGCGTTGGCAGCCCCAAAATTTGTTCTTACTTCCATCAAGAGTCTGCAAAGGGATTTCCTCTGGAAAGGAATTGCCAAAGAGAAGAAGATAGCACTTGTCAGCTGGGACAAGCTCTGTAGGCCCAAAGAGCAAGGGGGGCTCGGATTAAGAGATCCGTCCATAATGAACAAGATTCTCAGTGCCAAGATCTGGTGGTGCTGGCTAAAAAATCCCAAGGAATTATGGGCTAAACTATGGCGGAAGAAATACGCTCCAAGTATGGCAGAGAGGAATCTCATCCGCTGGGATGGGGATAACCAGGGTTCCTTGATCTGGACAGCATCCAAACAGAACAGACGGATGGTCACACAGCATGCATTTTGGGAATTAGGAAATGGAAAAACTGCAGTCTTTTGGCAGGACTCCTGGCACCAATGGCCCGCTCTGGGAGCCGAGGTATGGGCACGTGACATCTGCAACCAAGCAACCCAAGCAGGCCTAACTCTGGTAGCGGATTATTGGCAGAACAACCCTAGGGAGGATACCTGGCACTGCTGGAGAGTGGACAGGGATCACATGGACTTGGACGCGCATGTCAACCTGGAACCTCTGAATGAAGAGCTAGCTAAACGGAAAATTCCCAGAATCGAGGGCGAAGACATTCTGCGATGGGGCTATGGAACACAGGGCACCTTCAGCACGAGAGAAGCCTATCGAATTCAAACCCGCACAGACCCCAGCCCGGCTTCAGAGATCTGGCAAAAAATTTGGAACCTCAAACATTGGCCAAAGGTAACTCTTTTTCTTTGGTTGGTCCTACATTCAAGCATCTTAACTTGGGATAATCTACTCAAAAGAGGTTTCACAGGACCCTCTATTTGCATTCTTTGTGGAGACGTTGAAGAAACCATGAATCATCTCCTGAATATCTGCCCTTACTCTGCCCAAATATGGGACCAAGCAGCAACCACTATGCGTATCTCGGATCGCCTAAGGAACAACATCATTGAGACCCTTGAGAATTGGAGACATGTGGCCTTCCATTCGCCCATCCTCAATCGCGTATGGCAGCTTCTTCCAGGCTTTATACTCTGGCAAATTTGGAAAGAGAGAAATCGAAGAATCTTCAGGAACCTCTCTCTTCCCTGGCAGCAATGTTGGCAACAATGCCGACACAGTATACTGGAAACTCTTTATCTTCAGACTTGGTCCAGGGAAGATTTGGACTGTCCCTCTTCTGAACTCCCGATCCTCAGGCATTGGGCTCCTCCCCACCCCCCTCCAGCTCCTCCCCCACCCCCCTCTCTTGCCCATCACAACAGCCCTTCACTTTGGTCTCCCCCCCCGGAAAACTTCGTCAAACTGAACTTTGATGGAGCCTCTAAAGGAAACCCTAGAGCAACTGGCTATGGAGTGGTTCTTCGAAATCATTCCAGATGCATTCTTGCCATTGGAGCGGGCCCCCTTGGATACACCACAAACAACACAACTGAACTATGGGGTTTGATAAAAGGCCTACATTTGGCTGTTGATCACAATTTCACCAAGCTATTCGTCGAAGGGGACTCTCTACTCATCATAAGCCTGTTGCACAGACTAGTAAATAGAGCAAAGCCAGACAACATTTCGCCCAGTTGGAGACTGTCTCACGGCCTCCAGATTATTGCTGGACTACTGAATCCAAATCTAGTAATCATTCCCACACACGTCAGGAGAAAGGCAAACCAGATTGCAGATGAGCTGGCCAATCTGGCCGTAGCGTGGACTGGCTCAGACCTCCATTGCAACGCAGAGCAAGACCAGGATCACCCCATCTTCCAGCAATGTGTTCGCAAAGCCAGCTTGGTGGATGTCCCCCTGGATGGGGTGATAGTGCGTGCTACGCGGCGATCGACGGGGGTGGGCAATAGCCACCAGGACACGGGGGAACGTGAAGGGCCCGTGCCACCCTCCTCCTAATTTATTAAACCTTCAACTCGATGCATTTGAGCATTAAGGCAAGCTTTAATTCAGGCGTCCCTCCCCTCCGGTTTTTTTGATATGGCTGGGATGGCAGTGTTGCATTTTTGTTATTATCAACCTCCCGCAGAGCTTGCTCTGCTTTGGCAATGGTGTGATTCTGTTCTAAGTGTTTCCGAGCCCGAGCTCAGCCCTACTTATTCCTTAACCCTTCGTCCTCGTTCTGCGCTCGAGACTGTCTCTGTTCGCAGTGTGGGCCGGTCCATGACTCGTCCAAGGGGAAGACCACGAAGGGGCTCGGTCTGGAAGCCTCGACGCCCCTCCATCTCCCCTTCCGATTCACCCTCCATTACCTCCTCCTCCCAGCGCCACCCTGGACATCCTTCAACTTACTCTCGTGGCCGGTTAAATTCGCACTCTACTAGCAAAGCCTTGGCGCCCAGAATATCTATCCCCCCCCGGCGTCATGCCCGCAGTCCCTCCGGCTCAACGTCCGACCCAGACTCCCACTTTCAGCATGCTTCTCGCGGGGCTGGGCCTCTTCCCCGCGGCCCCTTCACCAATATCTAGCTGTGGGATAGCATGACGACCCTCTATGATCTTGTTTTTGATATTCGTCAGGAAGTGGACGATCTCAACTTTCGGCTACAGGAAACCGGAGCCAAGGTGGACCTTTTTCTTTGGACTCTCTCCTCTCTGAAGAGCTCACTTATCTCTAGCTTGGATGAGGATGCTCCAATGGAGGAGCCGGTCGAGGCGAAGGACGAAGAGATAGATATTGGGCCAGATGTAGCATCACGAGCATCTCCGGGGGCAGCGACAGATGCCTATCGAGAAAGCGCAGGCGAGGCTATGGACGAAGTGGAACAGGAGCGCAGCGGGGCAGCTCAGCGAGGTGTCTAGATAGTTTAGTTTTGTTTTGTCGTATCACATATGGTTATAAGCTTTTTGAGACTTAACCTTTCTCACCAGTATATGGGTGATATCGTTGTAATTTATGTTTCAAACGCTAGTCAATAGTTTTGTTAAGATTTCAAACTGCTTGGGTACAAGGACTGGTTTCCCCTCTGTTGGGGCAGTCTTGTGCCTCAGCTTGGCTTTCTCTGTACTATGTCATAACACTCTGTCTCTAGAAGGCTCTTAATATATACTTTTCTTACTTACAAAAAAAAAAAGAATCATGACTTCTAAAACAAAATAAAAGACCTTGTCTAAAGGGTAATATTGGTAACTTCTAAATAGAGAAAGGACCTTACGAACATAGCTTTGATTTTAGAATTTAATATCAATCAACAACTTTGCATAAAGTCATAAGGACCAAGAGTCACAAAGAGAAAGTGTATTGGTGATGTGAGAATGTTTGTATAGTATAGGTTGTTAATGTAAAACGAACCTTTATCTCCTATGTTTGTAAGAATATTTTTTATTTTTATTTTTTTAGGTTTGGTAGGTATATTACACTCCCTGTCCCTCACTCTCTTTTATTTTTCTCTCCCCCTCTCATACTCTCTTTCTTCCCCTCTCTGCATCCCCCCTCCCTATATCACAAGGAAAGAAATGGCCTTAACCTGGACATGTCAAGTCCTAGACCTAAACCTAGACATAGCAAGACCTAGACATGGAAAGACCTTCAGGATGACCTAGACCTATATCATAACCATGATGTAGACCATGAAATAGACCTAGACCATGAAATCGATCTAGAGCTAGATTTATATGATGCCTACAACTTGAAATAGAAAATGACCTAGTGTAATATACCTCAAAAACTGTTTGGAAAAAAATTAAAAAATATTGTATAAATATCCTTGAATAGTTCGAGATTCAAGCAAGTAAGATTTCTGTTATAAAGCTTGAGTATGAAAGTTTGCAAAAGTCCTTACTGTCGACGACTGTCATTACCATTAAACTTAAAGTTTTCTGATTGACGATAAGTGTTTACTCCTCATTTCAATGTTTATTTCAATTCCTATAATTATAATTACTTTCCTATGTGTTTGTACTAATAACCATTACCATAGTCTTAACAACACAAACGACTTTGGGACTTTATGGCCAAATCCTTACGCGTTAGACCCTACAAATAACCCATTACCTTATGTTTACAATACAAACGACTTTGGGGGTTGATGGCCTAGGACTTATGTGTTAGTCCATATACATAATCACACGATGAAAACGACCAAACGAACTTAGGTAAAAGTAGAGTATTAGTCTATACTCCTCTGTGAAAAGTTTAAATATAAACAGACCCCTATAGTTTTTTTTTTTTTAAATATCCAGATAGATACAGGATAGTGGTTAGGTAAGGCATTCTGGTTAATCCTCCGATCATATTCAAATTCACCTGCATCGTTGGATTACAAGTACTGGGTCTCGCGCTTATTCCATATGCCGACTGGCGGTAAACACGGGCCTAATCAAAATGCCTTTCACATTTCAACAATTCGGCATTTCAGTAAGTCGCAATCCCCAAAATGGAGCCAGGTCAACGGTTCACAAAAATCCATAATCTGATCCCTTCTTTCCTTAATCGAACGACTGACGGGATTTCAGTGCTTTTCCCTTCGAGTCATCGTGACTCCAACATTATAAAATTCATGATCACAAAATCTCTGAAGTGATCGGATGGTTCACATAACCCACTGAGATGGACGGTTGATGGGATTTTAGAGTTTTGCCTTTCAGGTTTTTGAGACTCACAATAGTCCCTTTCGGCATTTCGGAGTTCAAGACTTCATGATGGTGGAGTTTCTGCTTTTTATGTAAAACCCCGAAATAGAAAGTTTCGATGTGATGTAAACCTGCTCACCTCACACGTGGATTGACACATGTTGAATAGCTGCCATGTGTCACTCTAATTCGTGACTTACATGTGCCTGAAATGTTGAATTATCTTGACACTTGTCATTGCCTAATTGTGCCACGTGTCCTTAGATGACATGGTTTGTTGACGTGTCTATTTCGGGATTTCGAGGTTCGCTACTTGAAAGGTTAAAGTTCCTTTGATCTTTGATTTCCGAGTCTGCGAAACTAAGAAATGGAGTCTTTGACATGCTCTGATCTTTCACATTTTTCGATTTCATCATTCTTGTCATGAGTGTCATTGACAACTCCAACTCCCGGTATCTGAAACTTCAAAATGGCGATTAAGTCATAGTTTCACATTTCACGATTTTAGCATTCTTGTCATGAGTGTCCTTGACACCTCCAACTCCCCGTATCCAAAACTCCAAAATGGAGATTAAGGGTAACCCGTTTTGTGATGGAAAATTCTATCATTGGAAGTAAAACACCATATGGGATGTTCATTTGTTTCAATTCCGAACGAGATATGTAATACTATTTTTAAAATAATTACAGGGTTTCCCTTCCGCCTACTTGTAATGGCATACTGGTTATTTTATTGGTTTAATATACTAGCGCCATATTGGCTACTTCCTCGAAAGGATTTTGAAAAAGGAAAAAATACTCGGCTATTGCCGGCTATATGTGTAACTTGTTTATAGTTGACTCCAGATCACATGATGGTATATGAATTCAATTTGCACTTACTGTACTTGTGTTAAAGACTTTCCTTTTTAACTTTTAAGTGATTGTGTTGTTATTTACACAGTTAGGAATTTACTCAAGGGTATGTTTTAAGTTTTGGGATGTCCCTTCTTCCTTGGGCCTTTGCACCTCTAGTGATTAGTTCTGGTAATTAAAATGTGTTAATTCGATTCACTCCAATAATTTTCCAACATTTCAACCTATAACTTTTCATTAAAAACCGGTTGATATAAAGATGTGTAAATGTTTTAGATGGTCTATAATAATTCTTGGTATTCGCAAAGTCACTTCCATACTTTAAATATACATATATATATCTTAGACACTTGCAATTAGGGTTATCTCCTAAAAAAAAAATCATGACTCTTCAGCTCGTACATGGAAGAAATCTTAGTTAATTACTCTACTGCGGTGCATGCCTTTATATATCAGAAATGTCCATACACACACACACACACACACATATATATACACTATGCAGTTTTCCATTTGCATTCAATATGTAGGTAAACTCAATTCTGCATCACAATTTACATATGGGGTTTTCAACTACGACGCTTTATCTTACTACAGTAGTAATCCAAACCACAACACAAATCTTCTTTAAGACTTGACTAGTCATATCTTTCCATCTAGTATACTTTTGGGAACTAGTATTCATAACAGTAATGAGATGCAGCAAAGATAATCCATTCCGAACTAGTAGAGAGACATTCTAGCAATTCCTAAGTTTGCAATAGGATGCATTCGATCTTTCGTCCTTAATATTATTTCTAACAGATACATTCTATCAAGTATGTAACCATTTAACATTCAATTAGAGAAGGGACATAAATAACATATCCGAAATAATGTGCTAAAAGACAAAGGGAACAACCACCTTCCTCCCAACCGTAGAACAGGGAAGCCAAACTACTTGCCCGATTCACCCCCTAGCCTGACAATGAATCCATGAGGGCGAACTTGGAAAAGATTCTCTTCATATATGTCCTACAACTCCAGTAGTTTTTCCCTTGCCTCACACTCAAGGAGTGTTCATAACAACAAGTAAATCAAAAGTCTCCTTTCCCAGCATACTTTGCAGCGTCCTGCCTCCTCTCATATGCTATTTATCATTTGCCTAGGTCTTTCTAAATCCCTGATTTTCAGGGGCTGCCAATGGCCAAATCACTGATTTTCCACTTATAATAATCAGCCCAGAGGTAGTTCCAACATGTTTCCCACTCATGGAGTCATGGTCAACTAAATTCAACATGGTTGTTCCATTTGTCCTCCTACAATCAATATAAAATATTATGTTTCCATACAAGTGTCATAGTCAAATAGTTAGTTGGGTCAAATCAGGTCTTTCCCCAATAGTCAAAATAATTAATTACAATTACCAAATTCGGAATTGCCATAAATGGCAAAAATTTTCCAAATTCGAATTTACTAAAAACAGAATAAATTTCCAGCAATTTTAAATTTCAAAAATATTTTATTTTTTGGGATGTCACATCCTTTCCCCCTTTAGTAAAACACTATCCTCAGTGTTCGTTCCTTTCCTGGAATAGGATTAGATGAGATTTCCGCAAATCTCCCTCCAACTCCCAAGTGCCCTCCTCAGGACTAAAGTGCTTCCATTGCACCTTTACCTGAGTGACGACTATGTTCCGTAGTGTTATTTCTCTTCGGTCTAGAATGCGCAGGGGTTCCACCTAGAACTTGCCTTCGAGTTCCACCTGCACCAAGTTCCAATCAATCCTATGAGTAGGGTCATGAATATACTTTTTCAGCAATGAAACATGAAATACATTATGAATTCTTAGATTAGTTGGAAGTGCAAGTTGATATGCTATGGTTCCAATTTGAGCTAGTATCTCGAAGGGCCCACAAAACTTGGGTGCCATCTTGGCACAATTCCCTAACTTCAACGAGCTCTTTCAGGCTTTGACCTTCAAATAAACATGGTCTCCTACCTGAAATTCCAAGTGTCTTCTTTTCTGATCTGCATAGCTCTTCTGTCTGTCATGTGCTTCTTTCAAGTTCTGTTGTACCTTTCTTACCATGTTCTCCATTTCTTGGAGCATCTCTAGTCCAACCATGAGTCTCTCAGCTCGGTTATCCCAGCTAATTGGAGTCGTACACTTTCTGCCATACAGTATTTCGAAAGGGCTCAACTTAGCCGAAGTTTGGTACCCATTGTTATATGCAAATTCTACCAAGTGCAGGTAGTCTTCCCACTTGCTTGGTTTTGTTCTTACGTACATGAAAACAATATCCTCTATGATTTGGTTTGTCCTCTCGGTCTGTCCATCTGTTTTTGGATGATAGCTTGTACTGAAATTCAAGTTAGTGTTTAGCTCTGCAAACAATTCCTTCCAAAAAGTGGATGTAAATTTTACGTCTCTATCTGAAATCACCATTTTAGGAATACCATGCAGTCTAAAAATTTCTTTCATGAATATTTCAACAATATTTATACCTTTAAAAGTAGACTTTACAGGAATAAAGTGTCCAGACTTACTGAGTTTATCGATTACAACCATGATAGAATCATTATGTTTCTAAGTTTTAGGAAAACCTGTTATAAAGTCCAGTGATATGGTCTCCCATTTCCATTCTGGTACTAGTAATGATTGTAATAGGTCAGTTGAATGCTAGTGCTTGGCCTTAACCTGCTGACAATCTTGGCACCTAGCCAAGTACTCTGTTGTTTCGCCCTTCATATTAGGCCAGTAAAATAGTTTTCTAAGTTTTGTTATTGTTTTTTGGTAACCTGGATGGCCAGAATACAGTTTTTTATGCACTTCGTCCAAAACTGTTAATTTTAACTCTACTGAATCTGGTATGTAAAGTCTGTTTTTAAATTGTAATAGTCCCTTCTTGCCGATACTTAGATCTGGTTTATCTAAGTTTGCGGTATTGTTTTGTAATTCTGCCATCATCTTATTGTAATTTCTGTCGTTAATACCTGTCGTCCTTACCCTTTGTTCCAGATCACTTTCTTCCCTACTGATATTTATCTCAAATAACCCATGGACTCATTTGCTTAAAGCGTCTGCTACTTTATTTTCATTACCCTTGATATGTTTGACCTCGAAATCGAATTCGCTCAACAAGGCTAGCCACCTTGATTGTCTTGCATTAAGATTTGGTTGGTAAAATAGATATTTCACCCCGCTATTATCCATCAATAGTAGGAATTTTCTGCCCATTATATAGTGTCGCCACATTTTTAAGGCATGTATTACTACTGCCAATTCTAAGTCATGAGTGGCATAATTTTCCTCGCGTTCTTTTTATTTTCGGGACTCGTAACAAATCACGTGCCCTTCCTGAGTTAGGACACCACCTAGTCCCTCTTTACTTGCGTCAACACAAACTGTGAAGTCTTTATCTTGGTCTGCTACCTTCAAAATGGGTGCTGATGTCAATAATTCTTTCATCTTGTTAAAGATGTCTTGACACTTTTGCGACCAGTTAAACTTGGTTCCTTTTCTTTTGTAGTGATGTGATAGGGTAGGGTATCTTGGAAAACCCTTCTATAAACCTGCAGTAATATCCGACGATTCCCATGAATGACCGTATATCCGCTACATCTTTAAGTACCGGCCATTCCATAATGGTTTTTGTCTTTTCTGGGTCTACGACAATGCCTTCTGCTGAAATTACATGTCCTAGATATTGTATTTCTTTCTTATAAAAGTCACACTTGTCAAATTTGGCGTACAGTTTGTGTTTCCTCAATGTTTGCAAAACTATCCTTAAGTGTTCATTATGTTCTTCTTCTGTTCTTGAATAGACCAGAATGTCATCGATAAATACTACCATTAACTTGTCCAAGTATTGACTGAAAATACTATTCATCAGGCACATAAACGTGGCTGGTGCGTTAGTGAGTCCGAAAGGTATGACTATGAATTCGTAGTGTCCATATCTTGTCCGAAAAGTTGTTTTTCTTATGTCCTCATTTTTTGTCCTAACTTGATGATAACCGGATCGTAAATCCAACTTTGAAAAGATCTTGGCCCCACCTACTTGATCAAACAGATCATTCATCCTTGGTAAGGGGTATTTGTTCTTAATAGTGAGTTTGTTCAGTTGTCTATAATCGATACATAGTCTTAGAGTACCGTCTTTCTTTTTCACAAAGAGGACTGGTGCTCCCCATGGTGAAACACTCGGTCTGATATACTCTTTGTCCAACAATTCCTGTAATTGGATTTTTAATTCTGTCAGTTCTGGTAGAGTCATTCGTTAAGGTGATTTTGAGATAGGGGATGAACCGGGTAGTAGGTCTATGGAGAAGTCTATTTCCCTTCTAGGAGGTAATTCTGGTATCTCATCCACAAACATGTCTTTGACTTCACGTAGGACATCAAAGTCTTCTAAATTGGCTTATCTTCTTTTTCTAATAGATTCGTCACTTGGATGGCATAAAMTTGACATCCCTTTCTAATACATTTATTGAGTTGCATCGTTGAAACTTGTCTGATTGATGTAGGTTTTGGTATGCCTTGGGTTGTTCTAACAGTGCCAAAATMATCTTTATAGCTAAGTATCTTTGTATAACAGTCTAGTACTACTTTGTGTTGTTCCAACCAATCCATCCCGATAATCATATCATAAGATCCTAGTGGTAAGATGTTCAGATTGGTGCTTATCTTTTGACCACCTAAGTTGAAGTCAAAATCAGAAATAAATTCAACTACTTTCCTTTTAGTACCTGTTGCTAGTTGTACCAGCCATGATTTTGCGTGCTTCAGTTTCTTAAGTTTATTCGACTCTATTATATTAGGAGTAATATAACTTAATGTAGCTCCAGGGTCAATTAAAACAAAAATTCGAGTGTCATTGATTTTACCTTCGATTTCTACCACCAAGGACTGTTGGTCAGCTTATTGACCATCTATGGTTGCATTTATCTGATGCAGGCTTCTGCCCACATCTCCCACTGTCGAGGCTTCATGCAGATTATGAACATCAGTTCTATTTGCTGAAGTTAAACGTGGACATTTCCTCCTTAGATGAGGCTCTCCACACTCCCAACACTTTAATGGCTCGTGGGAGTTGTCCCCAAACTTCTTCATTCACGAGTTTATCGGTTTACCACTACCTTGTGTATTCAGATGATTGGAGTGAAAATATTTCCTTGGGAAACTTTTTGCTGCATTCCGATAAGGAGCTGGCCGGTATCCCTTCTTCTACTGGTTCATTCGATCTTGATTTTTATCCCTCCAGGTCTTGGGAAACTCTACCCGCTGTTTATACTGGTCATAGCACATTCGTGCTTTCCTAAATACCTCACTCAAGGATTTGGGGTTTTCAAACTCAATTCTGTCTGGGTAGGCCTGTGGTAAACAACTTAAGAATCATTGGATTTTTACCTTATCCTCCCAGATGTATGGTACAAACCTTAGTAGTTCCATAAATTTATTTATAAGGTTATCCATTCTCATCTATCTGAGTCGTAACTCGTAAAATTCTTTCATCTTCCTTTCATAATAGCTTTAAGAAATGTATTGTTTCTTGAAATACTTCTTAAAGTTGGACCATTCCAACTGTTTATCCTTTAGGCCCTTAGCCAATTTTAGGTCCTGCCACCAAATGTTGGCCTTCCCTTTCAGATTGTAGATGGCCATTCTGACCTTCATGTTGCTGGAATAGTTGTATATCTCGAAGTATTTTTTGATGTCCAACAACCATGCTTTAGCTTCTTCTCCTGTCCTGGATTCTCCATCAAAGGTAGCTGGTTTAATCTTTTTAAATTCTCCTTCAAGGTGGTCTACTTGTTTTCTTTTTCTGTCTGGTATAGTTTTGTCTTCAGCTAAAGATGTCCCTTCAGATGAACTGTCTCCTTTTTCTGTTACCGGTCCAGAATTCTTGGAGGCCCTTTTGCTGACTTCTTCATCATGGTTATTATCTTTTGGGATTTTCCTACTTACTATACTACACAGCAGGAATTCATTTATCTCTTGTTGTTCCTGCTGTGCTTTCTTCAATTTTTCATTGTCGGCCTTGAAAACCTGCAATTCAACAATAAGAATCCTCATTGTTTCCAACACCTCTGTGGGTGAGATTCCATCACTGTTTTGTCTTGGATCTCCAGGAGGTCCTTGTTGCGGATTTCCTTCCATCCTGATTTCTGCACCCTCTTGAGCTGCCATAATTTACAAAAACAGAAAGGGATTTTTGTTTGTAACCATAAGATTTATTAGTTTTACATAAATCAGAATAAATACTAAGCAACTAATGTGGCCCTTTTCAGGCCCAGTGTTGTATCTTTTTCTATGATACCATATGTAATATACCTCAAAAACTGTGTGAAAAAAAATAAAATTATTTGTATAAATATCCTTGAATAGTTCGAGATTCAAGCAAGTAAGATTTCTTTTATAAAGCTTGAGTCTGAAAGTTTGCAAGAGTCCTTACTATCGTCGACTGTCATTACCATTCAACTTAAAGTTTTCTGATTGACGATAAGTGTTTACTCCTCATTTTAATGTTTACTTCAATTCCTGTAATTATAATTACTTTCCTGTTTGTTTGTACCTATAACCATTACCACAGTCTTAACAACACAAATGACTTTGGGAATTTATAGCCAAATCCTTACGTGTTAGACCCTACAAGTAACCCATTACCATATGTTTACAATACAAACAAATTTGGGGGTTGATGGCCTAGGCCTCATGCATTAGTCCATACACATAATCACACGATGAAAATGACCAAACAAACTTAGGTAAAAGTAGAGTATTATTCTATACTCCTCTGCGAAAAGTTTAAATACAAACAAACCCCTATAGTTTTTTTTTTAAAATATCCAGATACAGGATAGTGGTTAGGTAAGGCCTTTCGGTTAAGCTCAAAGTATGAATATTTCATAATCCTCCGATCATATTCAAATTCACATGCATCGTTGGATTACAAGTACTGGGTCTCGCGCTTATTCCATATGCCCACTAGCTGTGACCACGAGCCTAATCAAAATGCCTTTCACATTTCAACATTTCAGCAAGTCGCAATCCTTGAAATGGAGCCATATCAATGGTTCACAAAACTCCATAATTTGATCCTTCCTTTCCTTAATCGAATGGATGACGAGATTTCAACGTTTTTCCCTTTAAGTCATCGCGACTCCAACATTATAAGATTCATGATCAAAAAATCTTTGAAGTGATGAGACAGTTCACATAACCCACTGAGATGGACGGTTGACGAGATTTCGGATTTTTGCCTTTCGGGTTTTTGAGACTCACAATAGTCCCTTTCGACATTTCGGAGTTCGAGACTTCATGATGCTGGAGTTTCTGCTTGCTATGTAAAACCCCGAAATAGAAAGTTTCGATGTGACGTAAACCTGCTGAAGTCACACGTGGATTGACACGTGTCAAATAACTGCCATGTGTCACTCTGATTCGTGACTTACATGTTCCTGAAATGTTGAATCAACTTGACACTTGTCATTGCCTGATTGTGTCATGTGTCCTTAGCTGACGTGGTTTGTTGATGTGTCTGTTTCGGGATTTCCAGGTTCGCTACTTCAAAGGTTAAAGTTCCTTTGATCTTTGATTTCCCGGTTTGCGAAACTCCAAAATGTAGTCTTTGACATGCTCTGATCTTTCATATTTCGCGATTTCATCATTCTTGTCATAAGTGTCCTTGACACCTCCAACTCGCGGTATCCGAAAATCTGAAATGGCGATTAAGTCGTGGTTTTGCATTTCGCGATTTTATCATTCTTGTCGTGAGAGTCCTTGACACCTCCAACTCCCGGTATCCGAAACTCTGAAATGGAGATTAAGTCATGGTTTTGATACCGTTGATTAAGGATAATCCGTTTTGTGATGGCAAATTCTATCATTGGAATTAAAACACCGTATGGGATGTTCATTTGTTTCAATTCTGAACAAGATATGTAATACTATTTTTAAAATAATTACAGGTTTTCCCTTCTGCCTACTTGTAATGGAATACTGGTTATTTTATTGGTTTAATATACTAGTTCCATATTGGCTACTTCCTCTAAAGGATTTTGAAAAAGGAAAAAATACTCGGCTATTGCCAACTATATGTGTATCTTGTTTATAGTTGACTCGAGATCGCATGATGGTATATGAATTCAATTTGCACTTACTATACTTGTGTTAAAGACTTTCCTTTTGAAACTTTAGGTGATTGTGTTGTTATTTACACAGTTAGGAATTTACTAAGGGGTATAGTTTAAGTTCCGGGATGTCCCTTCTTCATTGGTTTTTCGCGCCTCTCGTGATTAGTTCTGGTAACTAAACTGTGTTAATTTGATTCACTCCAATAATTTTCTAACATTTCAACCTATAACTTTTCATTAAACACCGGTTGATATAAAGATGTGTAAATGTTGTAGATGGTCTATAATAATTCTTGGTATTCGTAAGGTCACTTCCGTACTTTAAATATACATATATGTATCTTAGAAAATTGCGATTAGGGATATCTCCTAAAAAAAAATCATGACTATTCAGCTGGTACATGGAAGAAATCTTAGTTAATTACTCTACTACGGTGCATGCCTTTATATATAATAAATGTCCATATATATATATACACTATGCAATTTTCCATTTTCATTCAATATGTAGGTAAACTCAAATCTGCATCACAATTTACTTGTGGGGTTTTCAACTACGACGCTTTATCTTACTACAGTAGTAATCCAAACCACATCACAAATCTTCTTTAAGAATTGACTAGTCATATCCTTCCAGCTAGTATACTTTCGGGAACTAATATTCATAACAGTAATGAGATGAAACAAAGATAATCCATTCTGAACTAGTAGAGAGACATTCTAGCAATTCCTAAGTTTGCAATAGGATGCATTCAATCTTTCATCCTTAATATTATTTCTAGCAGATACATTCTATCAACTATGTAACCATTTAACATTCAATCAGAGAAGGGACAGAAATAACATATTTGAAATAATACGCTGAAAGACAAAGGGAACAATCGCATTCCTCCCAACCATAGAACAGGGTAGCCAAACTAGTTGCCCGATTCACCCCCTACCCTGACCATGAATCCATGAGGGCGAACTTGGAAAAACTTATCTTCATATATGTCCTACAGCTCTAGTAGTTTTTCCCTTGACTCACACTAAAGCAGTGTTCATAAAAGCAAATAAATCAAAAGTCTCATTTCCGAGCATACTTTGCAGCATCCTGCCTCCTCTCATATGTTATTTATCATTTACTTAGGTCTTTTGCCTCCCTTTTGAATTTTCGCAGCTTTCTAAATCCATGATTTTCAAGGGCTGCCAATGGCCAAATCACTAATTTCTCACGTGTAATAATCAGCCCAGAGGTAGTTCCAACATGTTCCCCACTCATGGAGTCATGGTCAGCTAAATTTAACATGGTTGTTCCATTTGTCCTCCTGCAATCAATATAAAATATTCTGTTTCCATACAAGTGTCATAGTCAAATAGTTAGTTGGGTCAAATCAGGTCTCTGGTCAATAGTCAAAATAATTAATTACAATTACCAAATTCGAAATTCGAAATTTCCATAAATGGCAAAAAAATTTCAAATTCGAATTTACTAAAAACGGAATAAATTTCCAGCAATTTTAAATTTCAAAAATATTTTATTTTTGGGGATGTCACACCTAGACCACGACATAGACCTAGACCTAGAGTTAGACGATGACCTTGATCTTGACATAAACCATGACATAGAGCCCCCATACTCTAAGTCTCTCACTCTCTATCCCCGATACTCTTACTCTTTCACTCTCTACCTCCCTCCCCCCCTCCTCCTTGTCCCTTACTCTCTTTTTATTCCGCTCTCCCCCTCTCACACTCTCTTTCTTCCTCTCTTTGCATCCTTCCTCCCTACATTTCAAGTAAAGAAATGGGCTTGACCTCGCATGTCAAGAATTAGACCTAAACCTAGACATAGAAAGACCTATACATGGAAATACATAGAGCACAACCTAGACCTATACGATTACCATGACATAGATCATGACATAGACCTAGACCATGACCTAGACCATGACATAGAGCTAGAGATAGATTTAGAAGATGACCCAGAGATTGATGTAGACCATGACCTAGACCATGACATATAGCTAGATCTAGATTTAGATGTAGACCTAGATCTTGACGTAGACCATGACATAGAACCCCCTAGCTTCCTCTCATCCTAGGTATAATGTATACTCAATCCTTAACCCTGTCTACACTCGAGCCTTGAGTGCACTATGCATATACCTTGTGTACAACCATTGGACCCAAATTACCCACATATTGGCGCTCTAACCATTTTTCTATCATTGAAAACACTTTCAATCCTGAACCCTTAAGACTTAGTTGTCCCCATACCCCTATACATATTAATTCATAAAGATGTTTGGTATATATGAAATGTTACATCTGTTGCATTAAGAACACACACATGCTCCTATGACTTGATTGAGTTGCAATTGTTGGTTGTTTATGCTCAGCAGGAACGATCGTGCATTCCTAGAATAGGTACATGCTTTAGTGTGCATGCGTTCTAGGAACACATGCATGTTCTTTCTGGGAATTGTTTGGTGACAAGCACATGCTACCTCATCTATCTCATGGCCATCAAAAATCCATGACAACTTCAGACAAAAACAACCTACACATAGAGGTTTTACTTATTTTAGTGTTCTTGTTAGATTCATAGAGACTTTTGTGTTATTTCGAGAACATTGTAGGAAAATTTGGAATAGAACTTTGTCAAGTGCAATTGGAATTGTTGTTTTTATATACTTGTGTATTCTTGGAATTGGAAGATA
Source organism: Picea glauca (assembly GCA_000966675.3). NCBI lineage: Eukaryota > Viridiplantae > Streptophyta > Pinopsida > Pinales > Pinaceae > Picea > Picea glauca. Next base: position 854,142 of record JZKD02S0456236.1, on the reverse strand, counting down.
AATTTGTCCAAATGTAATTGGAATTGTTGCTTGTATCTTTTTGTGTCTACATTGAATTGGAAGAAAAATTTGTCCAAGTGCAATTGGAATTATTGTTTGTATATTCTTATGTATTCTTGGAATGAGAAAACAAATTTTTCCAAGTGCAATTGTAATTGTTGTTTGTATCTTCTTGTGTCTTGGAATTGGAAGACAAATTTGTCCAAGTGCAATTGGAATTGGAATTATTAGATGTGTATTCTTTTGTAATACAAAAAAAAATTTCTCCACTTGGTTGTGCCTTATTACATAATATGAAGACAAATTTTTGGTGACTCTTTGGAAGCCAATTTTTATTTTTAAACATGGGGAACCACTAGATTCGAGAAAAAAGAAATTGTTCGAAAAGGTATAAGAAGAAAGAGAAAAAACAATACTTATGTGAAAGCGTAGGCTTTTAGAAGAGGAAAATCCAATTTCTAGAGGAATAGATGCCACTATTGTTTCTCCTCCATCACCAGAAGCAAAGTGCAAGAGTTCATTAGAGAGAAATCCAAACAATATCCCATCAAGACATTTTTTTGTGGATGACGAGATGATATGAAGGATTTGCTTGGATCTCATTATACAATGGATGAAATTAGAGAAGCAATTCATGTACAACATTGTGGTGAATATGGTCATGTGGTGCAATCTCTTCTTTGAAAGTCAAATGTTCCATAAAGTAGACAATCGTATGTCCACTTTGCTCTCACACTTTATTCATGAGTGATTGAAGGGAAAAAAATTGCAACATTGTTAACTCTACAACAGGAAGGTCAAGAGTGAATATGGGTTCATCGTCCCTACTTAGATTGGGCATTGTGCGACAAAGTACTCTTACATGCATGCAGGTTTCTAAAAGTGGTCTAGCATCAATTGAACATAAGTTACCTAACCGTACTATTCATTATCACTCTTATAAAATCATTCAAGAATATTTTGAACCAAAATCCAATGTTGCTGAAATGTCAATTATTTTTATCTTTGTTAAAATCTAGAAGTTTGAATATTGTTAGGAGAATTTTAGGCATTAAAAAGTCAAAAGTGTAGAAACAAGTCATCATATTGTTAGAAACCTTGTAGATGTTTTCCAAAGAATTGGTAAAACATATCGTTCTAAAGACTGCAATGCAACCCGACGTGTCTTGTCCCAATCAATTGTTAGCAACTTTAGAAGAAAACATTGTTTCCTACAAAAAACCTCTCACCTCTTGAAATGCAATGTCAAAACCCTTAGAAAGTATTCTCATGGACATGATAGCCTTGACAGAGGTGCCTCAACATATTTTTGGTCCTTCACTAGAAGGATACCTCAGTATGGCATGAAGTTAATTGGAGCCGTTAAGGGACTAGTTCATGAATTCTGGCATGAGAACACAAGGCCTTCTTCCAACCAAAAAGATGTACTGAAATTGAGAAGGGGATTTAGGGACCGTGAACCCTGTATTAAACACTTTCTTGACATTAAACACTTTCATGACTTTACACAAACATAATTGTATGAGAGATATAGAACAATACATAGTGCACTTAACTTGGGCCAAAGATCTTTCCATAAATGCAAGCCTTGGTATGTTAGAATAAACACAATTCGTAACATGTGTTGTTGTAGATATCAGATTGAGTATGGTTATTATTATGACACATATATATATATTTTTTTTCGTGTTTTGCAGAACACCCTTTTGGAATAATGTCGAGTTAGATTGTCGTTGTCATCATCTAGAAACTTTATTCACAACAATTTTTGTACAAGGGCACATGGTTTTACGTTTGATAAAAAAAGATGCTTATATGGGACATGCCATAAGTGCGGTGGAATGACATTATTGAGCAAGTGTGTCCATCTAAACAATGAGTATGAATTGGGGAGAAAGGAGGTTGCCTTGTAAAGGTTTAAATATGTGACATAATGATATTTATGGAAGATAGGAGAGAAAAAAATACAATTGGTTACTTACCAAGTACGAGTTTGTCACTTCACACTTCATGAAGGACTTCATCGAAAATATACAGCATTATGTTCAACATGTCCATGTGGCTAGATGGCAGGATGATCATTTTAGAATATGAAGAGAAACATTTCCTATTGGTACTGTGTTGACATTACATTGTTGAGAAATAAATTAAATCGAAAAAGACATTGTTGACATTACAAAAATAATTTTTCTTAGAACAGTCACAATAGACGCTACTGGACGTATGTAGGATTGATACGAACGGAGATTTATTTAGATGTTTATTTGACGGAATAACGTACACTATTTCTCCGTTATTTTTGCCATAGTAGGCACTCCAAAATTGTTGCAGTGAAATATCAACAAACATATCAAGAAATACCCGTCATCAACATCCCTTTTTAATATTTACACATCCATTTTTAATATTTACTTACACGTGAAAATGTTGTTTGTAAAAGACGCGAAGGAAAATCTTTCTGTTATCGTTAACATAATTTTTGGACGTCTTTTTTTGTCAACCAACGACGTTAAACAATCGCAGGGGAAGTGACTGGTTGATCTTGTAATCGTGGATAAGTAACCTAATAAAAACTAATGAAAAACCTACACGTTTCAATTATATACAGTAGTGGAACTCGCTTCATGATATTAACTTATTTTTCCATGTAGACTGTAGACGTTTAAAAGTTACTAAGGGAATGTTACGTGCAGAATCAATTTTGTAAGTTAGTTCCGCTGCTGCTTATTGATCCTAAGAAAGTGTGAAAGTAATTTGCTTCGAAGCATAGTACACTGTATTCTAATAAAATGTGCAATTAAGAGCATCCCTACTCAGAAAGTATCTGCGGAAAAGGTGTTGCAGGTTGAATCAGACAATTTTAACTCAGAAAATATCTGCGGAAAATGTGTTGCCCGTTGAATCGTACGATTTTCCGCAGATACTTTCTCAGTAGGGATGCTATTACTTGCACATTTTACTACAGTATTTGCACACTTTTTAGGATCAGTAAGCAGGTAAGTTGATCAATGTGGGCTTAGTCTCTATCTGGTCTATCTGGTCTGGTTCAAATTTTGTAAGCACCTTTGTGACACCTCAGCTCTTCTGAGATCCGTAAATTAAAAAAGGTTGAATATGCCTGCCTCGGAAGGGATTGATTGAACTAGATTTATTCCCTAAAGCCTGCCTGAGCCATTCGTTTACGTCGGTGAGACGGAAAACTATGTCGTAGAGATAGTAAGGTGGGAGTCAGAATATTTTCAGATATTCAAATTACAGGAAGGCGTCCTACCAACGCGGTATCTCTTCCTTCTATGATTCCATATGGATGATTGACCTAACCCAGTTGATGTCGGTTGGCTGATATCTAAGCATGGTTAGGACAGAATATAAAAATCATGTACTTGGAATCAGTAACGTCTCTTTCTTGAGCATAATTTAAAAAGAAGGAAATATCGATTAGATTCCTTCCAGTGTACATTGTATAGAAATCAAAAGATTATGTTTGTACATGAGAATAATAGTTACTAACACTATTGATGACAATGAATCACAACAAAAAAACTAAAGAGAGCAGGATTCGGTAAGTACAAACCCAACTTTTCTTTTATTTCATCTGCAGATTGTAAGAAGGAATCTTTTAAAATATCATATTCAAATACCTCTATCAGCCTCCTACCCACGGGAAATAAATTAAACCGGAAGAATACTGCAGCATGCTTATGTTCAATTGGAGTTGGAGTAACAACAGAACCGACATACTATTCCTCGGGATTTGAATTTAATATATTATAAATTCTGAGTCCCTTGTAAATATTCTTATCAGTGTAATATTCCATTATGTTCTTTGGGTTTTCAAGTCTTGAATAATAACCCAGAAAGAGAATAGAAAAAGAGACCAGATGGAATGTCTAATGGTTCATATATAAAATTAAATTCTCGAAAGTACATAGAAGGTCGCTGAATTAGTGCTCTCAGATACTTTCCCTTTAAGGCACCGACGAGTATGATTAGGTGCACCGACACTTTCAATGAAGTCGTGCGAAATAAAACTTCACAATAGATGACTGTTTTATCCGTTACTTCACAATTAAAAATGTTACTTCACAATAGGCATGGAGCAAGGTCAACAGTGTTCAGGATCTATGCGTTAATGTTCAGACGTCAGTGATGTTAACATAAAGAATTTGCCGTAATTTCAAACGATGTGCCGTTTGCATTATATGTTAATGTTCCGACGTCAGTGATGTTAACGGAAAGAGGTTGCCATAATTTCATTGAAGAACAAAATCTAATGCATGGATTGTCTAATATCTCAGATATAAAATGAATTTCGCGATTGTACATTGAAAGTAGGTGAATTAGTGCCCACGGATCTTTTAAAGATAACGACGAGTATGATTAGGCTCATAGATCACCTGCAAGACTGAAAATGTTCCACCGTCCTCGTGCGTAATAAAACTTTGGTAATAGATGATTGTTTTATTCGTTACTTAACAATTAAAAATGTCAAAGGATATCCGTACGTTAGTGTTTTGACGTCATTGATGTTAACGGGAAGAAGTTGCCCTAATTTCAAACGTTGTGCGTTTGGCATTTCGACGTCAATGATGATAACGGAAAGAAGTTGCGCTAATTTCATTGAAGAACAAGACCTAAATAAGAAAAATCTTAGGGTTCAGATATAAATTTAAATTCTCGAATGTACATTGAAGGTCGGTGAATTCGTGCCCTCGAATCTTTTAAAGACAACGACAAGTATAGAACTTTAGAACTCTCCTCCACCTGCAACACCGAAAATGTTCCACCGTCCTCGTGCGTAATAGAACTTTAGGAACAGATTATTTTTTTTTCAGTTTCTTTATATATAAAATTGTCAAACGATGTACGTTTCGCATATGTACGTTACTGTTACGACGTCAGTGATGTTAACGGAAAGAAGTTGCCCTAATTTCAAACGATGTGTGTTTAATTTGATTGGAGAACAAGCTCTAATCCAATTTCCACAAGCACGTACTTACGAGTAAAACATTGAGACGTGTAAAAGCACTAAAAAATAGTTTGCTGGGATACTTTTTCCACAGCCTAACGTAACCTGTCATGTTTTGCCCATATTCTTATCATACTCTGATACGAAAAGAGCCTCCAAAATAAATTGTGTGGTGAGATACTTCTAAATATGTTGATGTCATGGCAAGACTTTTGCCCTATTGGAAAGTTGATGAACAGTTCAATACAATGGATTGCAAAGGACCAGCGGGGCTGGGTGGCGGTAGATCAGTCGGAGTTGGTGACTGGGAATTTATTTTGAATGAATTTTGCATTTTGTCGGGCTCTACCTCATTGCCATCGAATAGAATTTCGTAATACTCCCTAATTCTAGTTCATGAATATCACAATGCATCATAATTCATGACTACCACAATGCATGACATCTGGTCGAAACTATAGTTACCTAGTCTTTATATTCTATTTATTTGTATGTTCATTCCATCAAAATTAATTAAAGTGGGATGTACACTAAAATGCATCAAGGACGCATTTTCCATGAGGGTGCACGTCTTTAAATTAGGGTTAGTTGTATTAGAGGTATTCATTATTTGAGTGGTTATTTATTTAGTGGCTAGAACTTAATATGTTACACCTTTGTGGGACGAATGACAAAGTAATATGTTACGGTTAGTTAGTTTTTTGGGGGGATTTTTGTGAGTTTGGATTATTGTGACATGAAGAATTCTTTAGTCAATTAGATTTTATAGTGTCTATGGGTTTGTAAATTTGTAATATGTAATTAGACTAGAATACTAATACCAATAAAGATCTTTGTCCCCTAGTTTATTTTAGCTTATATTGATTTTCACACGGGATTGAGGTCCTCTTGGCATCTTTGTCCCCTAGTTTATTTTAGCTTATATTGATTTTCACACGGGATTTAGGTCCTCTTGGCATCAAGTGGTAGCTCTAAATTTGAAGTTGTGGGTAGAGTTGTAGGAGAAAAGGAACAACTCAAATTGTGGTTGTTGAGAATTTGAATTCATGAGTAGTAAAGGAAAATGAATAATTGGATAGAGGATGTGGTGATTAAATGGTGCAAATAAGTGAGGAAATTCAACTCTAGGGATTTGAAGAATTGCGGAAAGAATAGGAAATTTGGGTTGTGGTGGTTAGAGGGCTTAATAGTTTGATTAAAGGGAACCCAATTGAGGTTTCAATATTGAATGGAAAATTTGAACATTTTCCAGTGGAGAGAGGAAGGATGGCTGTGGTGGATAGAGCTATCATATTGAAGAAGATAAGAAGGGATAATTTTAGATGAGATATGGCTTATAGAAGAATATTAAAGATTGGATGAGTCATCAAGAAAGGTTTTTATGAAGAGAATCCATTAAAATAAGCTTGTATGGAGTTGAGGAAGATTATTGTGAGGTTGAAAGAATAAAGTTATCTCAAGTGTTTATCAAGAATAAACCTAAAAGAAAAGAAGAAAATTTTAAGGATTTTTATGAAGGAAAGGAGACCTCTCATTGAAGTTGGTGATCTAGTAATAGTGGAGTAGGTGTTGTCAAGAATGTACACCTTAGAGCATGTGGAGAAAATATGTTCTCATTTGATATATAAGATAGTTAAGATCAACACCTTTGGATGAGAAGGATTATGAATATGAAGAAGGTATTGAACATGGCGATGGGATCATGGAATGTGCACCAAAGGAAGGTGAGTCCTTGGAAGATGTTCCCTCGAGAACACAAGCTATATTTGTTGAAGTGTTTGAGGACAATAATGAATGTAGTGATGTGAAAAACCTATTTGAAGTTTCTAGTGTAGAAAATACTTAATGGTTGGAAGAAGATAAGGTAGAAGAGTGTGTATACGATGAGAAAGAATACTCCCAAGTGTAGAAGAAGCAATGTAGTAAACCTTGGAAGATATAAGAGATAAATCACCATTAAACTTCAAAAATAAACCCTTTAACATCCAAAATACCAAAAATTTCAAGTGAACAAGATAAGAATATAAAAATAAGACCAAGATAAGAATATAAAAAGAAGGCTTAAGGTAGGGTAACACCATCAAATACTCCTTATGGAATGAATCACTCCACATGTCATGCTTGCTACAACACAATAAAATCCAACACATATCCAATATAATGATATTCATGTTTTATTATTCTTTCTATGACGGTGAGTGCAAGCTAATGATGGTCTCTCATGAAGGGTTAGTGGCAATGCAAAACTATAAAAGCAACAATCTATTAACTTGAAGGGATTATTCAAGGTACTTTTGCTATGAATTTGAATATGGTGTAAGAAGATGAAACATAGGAAATTGAATTAGATTTCCAAATATACAACTTGTATTCATATACACTATGAATAACTAGGTCAGATATAAGGTATATGTTTTTGTTCATGCAAGTGTTGAGTGTCTTAACGATGGAATTTCATTCCAAAACTTGTATACTTGTAGAGAACAAGTTTTATCATGCCATGTCTTTTTTTGGAAATTTTTAATATTAACTTTATATTTTTTTAAAATTATCAAAGTCAACATAGGCCTAACATTACAACATCTAAAAGGGTCTTACCATGAGCAAAACAATTAATTCTTTTAGATAGTAGGTATAAGTTTCCTCTAGCGTTGCATATAACTCATTTGAGAAATGGTTAAGCCCAGAAAAAGTTATAGCATAAATAAGAGAGATATATATTCTAGGATTTTGATATATAAGAAGACAAAAATAGATTAAAAATAGTAAAAAAAAATAATTTAAAAAAAATTATATATTTGAAATCTACATAAGAGACTCTATCTATGTCTATAATTTCGTAAACAATTGAATTGTTTAGCCTATAAAAAAGAACCTCAAAGAAAGAGATGTAGAGGGGTATTAAAAAATTTTGAGTTTTTTTATGAATTTGCACACCAAACCACTAGGGTATTAAAAAAAAATTGAATTCAAACAAGCGCGCTATAGGAACGAGTGTGCACTCCTAAAAACAATTTCCTTCCTTCTCTACCTTTGCCCTCCTACATATAACCCCCCCTCTCTATATCACTCTCACTCTCCC